>JZKD02S2435880.1:315654-335637 GCA_000966675.3 Picea glauca
ATAAATAAAATAAAATTACTAATATAATATGCCCCAATTAAGGGGTAATGAGCCAATATTAGGGCTTAACAAATGATATATCCCATACTACACCTTACATCCTCCACCCTCATCCCTTCATTCATTCCCCCCATTATTTGTTTATCCTTCATTCATCTCTTCCCTTATTCTTCCACTTGCCATACCATCCTAACCTTTCTCCCTTATTATCAAGGAAAAGGGAAGAGGTTTGTAAGTCACTCTACCCACTTTTTATCCTCTTCCATCACCTCTTCACCCTTAACACAAATGCACACATTCAAACACCCTCCATCCAATAGAGGGTTGGCATATGTCATCACCCAAGTATGGATCAATATGTGGAATCACCCAATATAATCACAAGTTGACACTTAGAATACAAAAACAATGAGATGACATAGGGTTGGGATAATCATAGGATTACATATGGTATACTTGGCATGTGACTTAGCAATGGCATGGGACATGAGTGTATGATGACTAATCACATATTGACACTTATAATACAATAATGATGAGATTAAATAGAGTTGAGATAATCATAAGATTACACATGGTATTGTTGGCATGTGACTAAGCAATGGCATGGGACATGAGAGTATGATGACTAGATTATCAAAACTTGTGAATGGAAATAATGAGGGATGAGACCCATAGATACTCTAACTCAACATGGAATTGAAAAGGAAATGTCATGTATATAAACTTCTAATCTCCTCCAATGAATTTTTTATTCTTGTTATAGATTTTTTATTGAAATTAGTTTTCACTATTTAAAGAGTTTTATGTCTTATATTTGTCTTATATTTGTCTGATATTTGTTGCAGCCAAATGATGGACTCTTCTCTCGATCATGGATTCTATTGGTAACTATTTTCTTCTTTTATTGTTTTTAATGTCAAGTTTTATGGGCATAACCCATATATTTTCAATGTCTTGTAGTGGAGAAGGAAATTTTTTTTTGAATGGGTGGGTTTATTCATATGGTGGTCTCCATTTCTTCTCAAGAGTTTCACCCCTCTTCTTGGGGAAACCCTATGAAATGTGTTGGATTACTGAGATGGGGGGTGAATCAGTAATAGAGCAATTTAATCATTTTTAACCATATAATCCAAGTGAAATATCAATGTAGCATTATCATCCAATAACTGCATAGTAAATAAGCAATGAAAAAATGAGAAATCATACACATACACAATACACCAGTATTTTACGTGGAAACCCAAAGCGAGAGAAAACTACGTAATGTTTTTTCTTATATGTCTTGAAGAATTACATTCATCGAAAGCACCAACTTCCTTTTTTTTCCAACTACAACTGGAAGGAGGCTCCAACCCACTAGTTTCTCAGGATACAACCTGAGGGAAGCTCCAACTCCCCTATTCTCTGGCTACAACCAGAAGGAGGCTACAACCCCCTATGTTCTCTGTCTACAATCGGAAGGTGGCTACAACCACATGTCCTTTCCCCATCCAACCACCTTGAAGTAGAAGTAGAATGATGAGACCACTATCACACTATCACTGTGAGATATACCATTGCACAAATGTATCAACCTATACCACTGACATGCATCCAACCTGTACAACATCCCTGTAATCAATATGTATCTAAACTGAACATGTATCAACAAAATAAAATAGGTACGCGACTTGTAGTAATTCAGCATGCATATGTATGCAGACTATCTATTATGCAACCCACGTATGTACATGACCATACTGTTATGTAGCTTGCGTATGCCTTCTGAAAAACTAGGGTTTTCTTTCTCTTGAAAACTTCTAACCCTCTGTAACTTTTTCACATAGATCTGTAACCTGGCACTATATCCAAACTGTAACTGTACCCTGTTCATGTACACACCCTATACACTGTCAGCCTGTGTACGCCTCAGTATGTACGGACCCTATACACTGCCAGCCCACGTACACCTCAGAAAATAGGGTTTTTTGTATTCGGTGTAATTCCGAGAATTTCGTCATCAACCCTTCGCACTACCGCAGACTTTTGCAACTTCAGATGTATCAATGAGTACTTGCAATAAGCCTCACACAACAAAAGATATTAAATGTGTTCAAGTGTAATTAAATGAGAGAGTTTTACCTCTTATTTATACTTTCATGTAGCATTGCACTTTCCTTATTTTAGGGAGTTCTCCATTTACTTCATTTTAAATAATTTCATTTGCAAACACTTTGACTTTTAGGGGCTTCTATATGACTTGTGAGGGTTCTCCAACTTCATATGGCCATAAATATCTAACCGTGAGGAGTTATGTGACGTTCCACATACCACCGGAAATGGAATGACAAGCACTATCCATCTAGAATAGTTTCACTAACAAATTGACTAACCTTCATCTCATTATTCCACAATTAAGCATGGGTTCTCTAACCATACTTCAAGGATAACTCAATCTGCAAAGCATCTTCCCATGAGGGATTTTACCATAAGGGGACCACTTTGGAGTTCATCCATTTGTACTTCTTATCAACCATGAAAAGACAATAATGAGTCATTTTTACATCAAACAAACTTGGGTCCATTACCCAAACCTTTATGCTATCAGACTTTCTTTAAGGGTTGACATCAATGACAACCAACCTTAATAAACAAAATGGATGAGAATATTTTTCTTCATTGTGGGTTCCCCTCTCCCCCAACCCCCTCCCCCCCCCAAAAAAAAACAAAAAAAAAAACTTTAAACCTTACAAAATGTTTGCATGAAAACTTGTAAAATTTCATTTTAAGAAAAAACCTTGTCCAATAGCTTTTACTTAAAATAAAGAGGGTGAAAATCCCCATCATATAATTTGTTTATCATGCATTGGTAGGAATTTTAAGTTTTAAATGAATGTTTATTTTATATTTGAGTTTCTCTTCATTTTTTGGTTCTAATTTTGTATTTCATGGTTTTTCATGTATTCCAATACATACTTGTTAGTTTTATGAAATGAAAATTATAGTTTTTCAAAGTGGTTTCAATCAAGATTATGGAAACCACAAGGGTGTAGTTAATAGGTACTTATCTTTTTTGTCATTTTGGTATATTTTACCATCAGGAAGCTCATGAAATATCTTGAATATTTGGTCTTACAATTTTCATGCAAAGTGTTTGTAAAAATGTTGATATTGAAGGTGTAAGGCCTCTTGGGACACCAATCGAGTGTGCACACTCCTTAGGTATATTCGACGATAGAACGGACAAAGAGAACAATGATGAAATGATCGACTGGGTGATCGAAGACGTTTGGGTGTGGGAATGAGCACCTTGGGGAATGATGGTGACATGCAATCCCAAGAGGGCACACACCCTTCTTCTCTTGCGATGAATGAAGGAGACTTGGGTTGCATTCGGGCAAGGGAGGGGAAACTTACGAGCATAGCCAAGTAGTGGACTAGTCTTCCCTTGCAGGATGGGTACACTGGAGGGGTTGAACAACCCCTTTTTCACACCCACGAAGGCTCAAGACAATCGACACAAGGAAGGGCATGAGGCAAGTGGCATAGAGCCTAATGATGGGGTGCGTCGATCCAAGAGACATGTCATTTGATGGGAGTGTTTTCTGAGAAATAGGTACACATAGGGGCATGATGATCCATTGAGTGTGACGATTCGTGAAGGGGTGAAACACACCCAAGAGACATGAAGTTTCACACAAGTAACTCTTGGAGTCCATATAAGAGAAAGGGGGAACAACCAAAGGTTACTACATAAGAACAAGTGAAGGAAATATACATGGATCTATGAGGTTAGGCATACAAGCAGGGTGCACCTTAGACTGGGTCAAGGAGAAATGACAATGGGAATTCTTGGTGTGATAGGACCACAGGTCTAGACAATTCTGATGTATCAAGTAAAGTCGTGAGACTCTCCCATTTGTGTAATTGGGACAATAGTTCCCTCTTTGTAAAATATTATTTTTGTTTCACGATATAAATAAATGAATTAAGGTATTAGGCACCACTAGTGCCACCCACACTATATATGTCTCTTGTGTTTCGCATGTTTTATGTTGTATGCGAAATTGACTAAGTGTTAAACAATGTTAAAAACTTTCTAAGTATATAACTATGTTGCATGGAGTAAGGATGTAACTCATCCATAGCCTATAATAGAGTTTGGGTATGCTCTAGGTGAAGAGGCATAGTCTGGGTGAAGTATCCTTGGTTGAGCCAAGATTCCAAGGGATAACCATTGCAGTGTCGCACGCCCACCAGATGCCAAGGTTGGATTTGGGCATGACTCTTTGGGGGTGTGATAGATGGTATCAGAGAAGTTTCAAAATGAGTTATTTTGCATAAACAAAACGTACAATATGATAGGCTTCACATAGTCCAAAATTGGGGTGAACCAAGGTGGTGCGACTCCTTGGCCAAAGACGGATGAAGTCGTATGATGGAAGCAGGCCACAAATGACTCAAGGCAGGTCGATTCAGGTGTCTCACCATGACCTAAGGTAGAAGACTCTTAGTTTGAGCAGCGAACCATGATCTGCAGGGACTTGCAACGAGGTACCTTGGAAACAAGTGGTGGACCAAGGATCACTTCCACATAGTCTATGAAAGATGATCACAACACGGATATGTCGTATTGTGATTCTATTTTTCTTTTTCACTTAACACAGAAAGAGTGCAAAGGATCGGTTTGCAGCAAGTTGTGAAGGGTTGGTGCCTTGGGTGCCTTGGGTGCCTTGGGTGGAAATCTTGGAAGCCAAGACCATCAGTTGTGTTTTGTGGATCTACTTATAAACAGAAGAACAATGCAATCTCTGGTTGACTCGGGTTCCTCACACAAATTTCTGAAGACTGAGGTAGAAAATGATTTGGGACTTAGATTCTCCCCATGCGGAGCTATTGTGAAGGAAGTAAACTCTAAGGCAAAGGAAACAACTAGTGTTTCCTCTTTATTTCACATTCAAATTGATAAGTGGGAAGGTCAGGATAACATCACGGTGATGCCTATGGATGACTTTGAGGTGATTCTTGGACAAGAGTTCCTAAGGAGAATCCATTCAGTTCTAATGAAATGGATGGAAAATATGGTTATACTTGATGAACGAAAATCTTGGGTTGTGTGCACAACCATAAGGAAGTCTGGTGGAAAGGCACAGCTTGTGTCTGCATTGAGTATGAAGAGATCAGAAAGGTGGAATGGATCGCATATTTATACATCTAACCAAAGGGTCTCTTTCATGTACTACTTTCATCTGGTGCATACAAGAGACACACATGGTCATTGGTTCATCAACATCCTATTCATCTGGGCTATTCCTAATCATCAAGATATTGCTTTGCACCTCGCGCTAGATGATGAGAGATTCCTTAATTCTCTCCTTTCAGCAGGTCTCCTTCCATAAACTTCAGTTCATCTATTCTTGAATGAATATCTGTATTTATATGAGTACCTAGAAGCTTGCAATCATTAGTGCCAGGTTCTCCTACCATCAACAGTTGGGAATACATTAATGTCTCTTGATTGATAGATTCTTCAAGTCTTCGACCTCAACACCCCTATCCACACTTGTGGAATGTACTTGGTGCATTGACACCTACTTTCATTATTGGTGGGTTATCTCGCATTTCTTAACAGTATACCTAAATGACTGGTAATCAAATGAAGTCTCATTGTGCTCGACTTCAACTCCTTTATTCACATGATGTAGACTTGCACCTTCAACGAATAGTGTATAATACCTCTAGTTCATAGTAGCAAGATCTCATATATGTTGTTGTCTGTCATCGAACCAATACATTTATGACTTCAGTGATCATGGAAGATCATATTTTACTCCATTGTATACAGATATCTTCAGTTGATTTTGAAACTGGACTCCACTGTGTCTTGTTTGTGAATATGACATCCTATGGAATGTATCCACTTTGCATTTCCTATTCATGGCCATGAACAAATATTTGATATATATCCACATGGATTTGTAGTGTAATTCAGTTTGGCATCCATGTGTATAGAGTTAATATGAATTGTAATATTCTCATGAGTAACTAGTTTTTTTAGTTGGGTCCTCATTACTCCAATTCTGGGAATTATAATGTATTTTGTCCATTGCATTTGCTCCTCTGACCTCACACATCAAGGATTAATGTGGTTGTAATAGAAGCTAGAGGTCTAGTGGAATAGGTCTTGAGAAATAAAGTGAGGATATCATATTTAGATGGATGTCCATAAATCGTCACACACATCAGGATTGATCCAACAGGCTCACTAACCCCTATTTCTTCTTTGAGCTCAGTTGCTCATCCTAAATATCTAAGATCAAGTTACCAAGATTTAAGTTGGTATATTTGGCTCAAGAGTTCAAGGGGAATTCATTAGAGGAACCATTTTTAAGTGGTCGTGGCTTACAACCCCACATCGATCAAGTTAGAGGAATGTGTTATCCCCACCAAGTCTTAAGGTCAATAACCGTCACTTAGTGATCATCTAGCTCTTCCAAAGAATCAAACATGGAGTACATGCATCTCCTTATGGTACCTTAGCAATATACCTTAGAGATATTCATGCTATGTCGCAACTATGAGCCACATCATTCATTTTGAGCCTTCATGTTATGAGGAGACAACTAGTTATCCAGTATGTAGAGATGTCATGATGGAGGAGTATCAGTCCATCATGAAGAATGATGTATGGGATATTGTTCTGAGACCTGAAGGGAAGTCTATAGTGACCTCCAAATGGATCTACAAGATCAAACACACAATTGATGGGAGTATCGAGAGGCACGAAACGATATTTGTTACTAGAGTATTTTCTCAGGTGGAGGGAATAGATTATGAGGATACATCTCTTCCTCTTGCTCGATACACTTCTATTCGGATGATTATTTCCCCTACAACATCGATGGGTTAGAGAGTACATCAAATAGATGTAAAGACACACTTTCTTAATGGAGAGATTAAGGAAGAAATATACATCGAGCAACTAGATGGTTTCGTCATACATGAGAAGGAGTCTCATGTGTGTAGGTTGTAGAAGGCCGTATATGGACTCAAGCAGGCACCTCAAGATTTGTATGAAAGGATTAATGGACACCTCATGAGTTTGGGCTTCAGCAAAACTGTTGTTGATCCCAACATGTACTACAAAACTATTAACGGTGAGGCCCTGATTCTATTCCTCTACGTTGATGATTTATTCCTCACCGGTACAAAGAGCCTTATAATTGAATGCAAGTATGCGTTGGCCTATGAGTTCAAGATGAAGGACCTTGGTATGATTCTCTACTTCTTGGGACTAGTGGTGTGGAAGAGAACCGATGAGATCTTTTCGAGTCAGGGAAAGTACATAGTTGAGATATTGAAGAAGTTTGAGATGATGAACTTCAAGCCCATGGCTATACCAATGATGATGAATTTAAATAAACTAAGTGTGTCTTCTTTCGATTTTGACGAAATTGATCTGACTTTGTATAGATAGTTGATTGGATCATTGATGTATCTGGTTAACACTGGACCAAATATTTTCTATGCAGTGAGTGCACTTAGCCAGTTTATAAGTCAGTTGATATAGAAACACTTATATCCCTTAACCTTTCGTGCATGAGTTCATAAGCCCTACAATCCCTATCATAATGCCCCATGAACTTACAAAACATGCAATACAAATTTTTGGGTGTCTGAACATATTTTTTAATGTAATAGCACTCACCTGGGAAATGTCTATTTCTGCATACCTTGCACTAGGGTAGGGTGACTTGCTTCAAAGGGATCAGAGCTCCAGAGGCCAAGTATTCATGAAATAGGGGACAATGCTCCTTGTCATGGACTTTTTATTTACATATGACACACCATATGTCTTCTTTTTTATCTTTTCCCTTGTCTTTCTTCATATCTTCAACCTGCAAAGACAAACTAGTTATCTAACTCAAGATTTGACTCATACCTGAGCTGGATTCTCCCATAGGGATGATTCTAACTTCATGACAATCTCCAACACCTCAACCTGCGAAGCAATATTCTGTTGCATCAGAGGAACTTTGATGTGTGGTAAGAGGGAAGCAATGAACCATTCCTTGTTCTTCTCATGTGGGATTTGAAAACTCAGATGGTCTGTCAAAGTCTTAAATCTCTTATCGAACTCCCACACAAGTTCAACTATTCTCTACTTGATTTCTTTTAGTTTTTTAATGTCCTGTGATTCTAACTTAGGTTTCTTGAAATCAGCAATTAGCAAAGTCTTAATGGCATTCAGTGGTTTAGGTGTAGCTCCTTGGATAAATTTCATGCACCATCTCAGTGTGCAATCTCTTAGGGTAGTACTGAATTGATCTCATTTGACATCTTCATCGATGATATTCTTAATCCTCCACATGGCTTCACAGAGAAACCAGTGTTGTTCAGGGTCTTCAGATCCATCTCCTCTAAAGGTGGGTAACCTCATCTCGTCTACCATAGATCTTCCTAGGTTTTCTGACTGGGTATGTGGTGGACTACCATTGATAGTGCTCTAAATTCTCTGGTGACTCTGATTACTCTTATTGCTTAACGTTGTTGAATCAATGGGAGGAATAATAGTACTTACTTCAATATTTTGTGCAGTTCCTGAAGTTTCTGGATTTTCTCAGCGAAGTTCCTCATCTTTCCCTTCCTCTTCCCTAGCAGGTTTTGGATGATCTTTGTCCATCAGATATGTCTCTTCTCTGTTGTAGAATCCCTCATCCTCGTGGTTCTCCTTAAACAGATTCGCAAGAGGAACTTCTCTAAATGCTCTCCCACTGCACGTATGTCCAACCTCTGTGTCGCTTTCACTATCTGAGTTATTGAACATTAGCCTTTTTTAATCCAACCAACTACTATATCTTCAAGATGTTCTTCTCATGCAATAGCATCTTGATTCTCAACTTTAGAAAGTGCAAAATTTTCCTCTGGGTCCCTTGAAGAAATATCTCTTGGCTTGGTTATATGATTCTACTATGTTAACAACAAAATCGGTGTTGTACCCTCCAATGGTGCTATCGAACCAGTGATCTACTTATCGTGACACGGAGTTATCGACTTTCTTGACCTTCTGGATCAGCATTGACGTCCAAACCACAGGAGGTCTAGATTTGATCTCAAATTGGGTATCTACTAACCTAGATAACCACTCATATATCTCATGATGGATTCCTCCAAATAAAATCTCGTGTATATCGGTAAAGATATATCTAACTAATCCTCTATACTAAGATTAGGGTTCTTGTTCTGGGCTTCAATGAAGTCCTTTTCTTTGTCTTCTATCCACTTATGAATCTATGTCTTTGATGGAAACCACCTTGACATTCCCTCAAGAAGATTCATGTTCGGGCAATGGAACCATTTGTTGGCATAGGGGAAGACCCAGGGTTCAGCTCCAAGAGCGAACCAACAAGCCCTAACTATTGCCTCTTTCGACAACACCTGTGAGGAAGATGCAGTCTCACCCAAAGAAGCTATGGGGGGTTGCAGGACAAAGATATCTACAACCAAAGGGAATATCAAGTGGATCAAATACAAGAACAACACAACATTCATATATCACTTACCATCTTAGATCTACTCTGCACAACTATCTATCAAATCTAAAATAGTAATGTAATAGTAGTATATCAAAGAACAAAGAATAGAGCATCAATCACACACAACAAAAGATATACATGGTTCACCCTCTCTCTAGCGCTACGTCCACAGAACTGTGCTTTATAATATATTAAGATGAAGCATACAGTTCTTGCATGTGCTCTCAGCTAGCAGATCTTCTTTCTTCTCCTCTTTGTCTCTCCCCTTCCTATGCACCCAGCTGCAGGAATAATCTCCACACCCAGTTGGAGATCTTACAATACCAGAAGTCTCTTACACTTAGCACTTCTCTCTCACACAACAATAATCACTCATTCCAATAACAAATCTAGAACAAACCCTCTTCCCTCATCTAGGTTCTTATTTATACATTATAATAGCTCACCAACATTCTTAGGCGAATACCTGAGTGTCAAAACCCTAGATCAACTTGAACCACGTTTTCAGGGCTTCGCCAGCCTTTTTTTCCTTCCTTCTTGCGTGGTGCTCCAAAGCATCCAACCGTGGATTTTTTCGCTTGTTGAGTTTTCCACGATCCTTCTTCCTTGTTGATCTATCATCCTCGATCTCCTCGTCCAACAAATTTATTTCTCTTACTTCTCTATGTATTTTATGCTCTTTTTCTCACTTCGACCTAGTAACAGTCACTGTGTCTTCCGCGCAATTCGCATTTTTCCTTTTCTACGTTAATCTTCGCTTACTTCCATACCCAAGGGCCAACAACACAGATATGAACCATCAGTTCGGACAATATCGTCAAGATCACGAGATCTATGATCCCATAGTATTTCGGGGACAGGATTTGGGTGGAATTTAAAGCATTGAGGGCAGGCTGAGATCCAGACCATGGTTTTGAAAAGAGGACACGTGGAGGTTCAAGGAGAATTTCAAGCCGAAAATAATTTTGATCCCAAACCATTATTGATTGCACCTGAGATCGCGAGGCCACAAGGAGGCACCGCCCAAGGTCATATCAAGAGGGGGCTCATCAGAAAAAGAGATAATGCTCAGTACTCTAAGATTTCGCAATATAGAAAAACGGAAGGTCATGGGTGCTATCAGACCTGCACCAAGAAGCCGAAAGGGCCTATGTTTAGATACAGAAGGGAACCATTAAGGTTCTAGAGAGTCGTTGGACTCAATAATCAGAGGATCCTTGACCGGGAGGTCGTGTAGCCCTACAGGAGAGTAGGGGGGCTATAGAAGGTGGTATCATATTTGATATTGAGTTTGTTTGTAGACAACATACAAAGGAGAAAGGAAATGAATTGATATCATTTATGGTATCAAGAAAATTTGATTTATGTTTGTAGGTGATGTAGTGGAATCATGCCACCTAGAAGGCGTAGAGCGAATGTAGAAATGGAAGAAGAAATGAGGCGACTCTGAATGAGACTGGATGCCATGGAAACAACATAGAGGAGAGCACCAGACACTGGAGATATCAGTGAAGTTGAGGGCGAAGAAGAAGAGGTCGAAGAAAATGTAGCAGAGGATGTTGCACAAGATCTCTTAATAAAAGTTGTTTCAAAGATAGGAGCCAGAGAAAGAATAGAGGTACCAATGTATGAAGGCAATTTGGAAGTTGAAGAATTGTTGGATTGGGTACATGCTATGTACAAATACTTGGATTATGAAGATGTCGAAGAAGACAAGTTGGTGAAGCATGCAGTGACAAGACTGAAGGGTCATGCAGCGCTATGGTGGGATGAACTACAAGCCAAATGCAGGAGCAATGGTAAGTAGAAAATTAAAATCTGGGATAGGATGGTAGCTAAGTTGAAAGCCAAATTTATCTCGAAGGACTATCAAATCAATTTGTTCAAGAGATTGCAGAACCTGAGACAAAATAGCTTATTAGTGAAGGAGTACACTGAGGAATTTTACAAACTGAACATCATGGATGGATAGAAAGAGAATGAAGATGAAAATACAACTAGATACATCAATGGGTTGAGATATGAAATACAAGCGGAGATCAACATGATGTTTGTTAGTAAAGACGAGGAGGATTATCAAGGAGCCTTGAAAGATGAAGAAAAATTTGCCAAGAAAGAAAGAAAACCAAGCAGAGGATGAAATTCAAGCAGAGGTAAGGGAACCATCAGAGAAAAGTTCCAAAAAACGAAGCATGAAGCTGACAAACAACATAGTCACCATCAGAAAGGTGTAAGTTATAGAGAAGGACAACATGGAGGAAGAAGTTCTTTTTCCAGAGGAAGAGGAAGAGGAAGAGGAAGAGGAGGCATAGTTAAATGTTATACCTGTGGAAAACCATATCACAAATCTTGGGAATGTCTTGAGAGAAAGAACGAAGGAGGAGGTGAAGCACATGTTGTTGAAGAACAGAAGAATGTGGAATCAGAAGCATCAAAAGGAGGGAAGAACCTCATGATGAGGAATATTCTTCTTAAACCAGATAAGGAACCAGAGGAACCAGTTCAACGAACAAGTTTGTTCATAAATGCTTGCAAGGTGAAAGACAGAGTTTGCAAGGTAATCATAGACAATGGGAGCACTAACAATCTAGTATCCACAGAGATGGTGGAGAATATGGAGTTGAAGACAATTGCACATCCAAATCCATACAAGGTATTGTGGTTGCAGAAAGGACATCAAGTAATGGTAAGTCAACAATGCCAAGTTGAATTTAAAATAGGAGGTTATAGGGATGAAATATTATGTGATGTAATTCTTATGGATGTCTATCATATTTTATTGGGGAGACCATGGTAGTTTGATTGAAACATTATTCATGATGGAAGAAAGAATACTTATACCCTAGAAAAGAATGGTAGAACACATATGTTGTTACCAATAGAATACAAAGAGAAAAAGAGGGAAGCTATTTTGGGTATACTTCTCATGAATGGGAAGGAACTCTTGAATGAAGTCAAGAAGGATAAATAAATGAAATTTGTTGTAGTGAGGAAGCCTAGAGTTATCCTTACAAATACTTTTGTGGAAAATTTTCCTGAAGAAATACAAGAACTATTAGAAAAAATTGTTGACATAGTAGTGGATGAGTTACCTCACTCATTGCCACCCATTAGGAGCATAAGCCATCACATTGACCTTATTCTAGGAGCTATTTTACCAAACAAAGAAGCTTATAGGTTTACACCTAGAGAGAATGAGGAAGTCAAAAATAAATTCCAAGAGTTGTTGGATAAATGTTTAGTCAAGGAAATCCTAAGCCCATGCGCAGTACCAACTGTGTTAAGTCCAAAGAAGGATGGAGGATGGAGAATGTGTATAGATTCTAGAGCCATCAACAAGATAACCATTAGGTATAGATTTTCTTTATCAAGGATGGATGATTTGATGGATTGTTTGAGTGGAGAAATCTATTTTTCCAGGATAGACTTGAAGAGTGGATATCATCAAATAAGAATGAAAGAGGGAGATGAATGGAAAACAAAGTTCAAGACAAATGAAGGATTGTTTGAATGGATGGTCATGCCATTTGGGTTGACAAATGCACCAATCACATTTATGAGATTGATGAATGAAGTATTGAAAGAATTCATAGGAAATTTTTTCATAGTATATATGGATGACATACTAATATTCAGTAAGACAAAGAGAGAACACTTAAGACATTTGACAACACTAATGGAAAATTTACAGTAGGAAAATTGCTGATAAATCTGAAGAAAAGCTCATTTATGAAGACAGAACTCATATATTTGGGTTTTGTGATCTCTTCAAATGAATTGAAGATGGATCCCGAAAAGGTGAGAGAAATCAAAGAATGGCCATCGCCAAGCAGCATATTCGAGGTAAGAAGTTTTCATGGGTTAGCAAGATTTTATAGAAAGTTTATCAGAAATTTCAGTGGTATGTGTGCACCCATGTTGGACACTGTGAAGAAGAAACACAAGTCTTTTAAATGGACAGGAGAACTCGAAAAAAGTTTCAAAGTGTTGAAGGAGAAGATTACAAAACAACCAATTCTAGTCTTACCAGATTTTGGAAAAACATTTCAAGTGAGATGTGATGCAAGTGGATTAGCTATTGGAGCAGTATTGAGTCAAGATAATAGGCCAATTGCTTATTTTAGTGATAAGCTAAATGACGCCAAGAAAAATTATTCCACATATGAGAAATAATTTTATGCAGTGATTCAATCTTTGAAGAAGTGGAGACATTATCTAATTCCTAAAGAATTTGTCTTGTACAATGATAATAAAGCTTTGCAATTTATTATTAGGTAAGAAAAGTTGAATCAGAAACATGCAAAATGGGTAGAAGTTATGAAAAAATTTACTTTTGTTATTAAGAACATTGTTGGAACTGCTAACAAAGTTGCAGATGCTTTGAGCAGGAGGAGTTTGATTGTATAGGAATTCCAAGTGGATACCTTAGGGTTTGAACACCTCAAGGAGATGTATAGAGAATATGCAGATTTTAAGGAATCTTATGAGGCATGCAAAAATCCTTTGTTGGGAGACAGAAACCCATGGACTGAATATTTGATCGGGAAGGAAATTATGAATATCGAAATGCTCAATGAGATATAACCTGTTGAAAGAGAAACACAACAGAGGATTAGATGGACATTTTGGTCACGACAAGACATTTGCACGGCTGATCAATTCGTATTATTGGGCGAGCATGAGAGCATAGATGAAAAGGTTTGTGAACAAATGTTGAATTTGTCAATATGAAAAAGGAAGAAAAAAAAACCACTGGTTTGTATCATCCATTACCAATTCCAGAGAGGTCGTGGGATGCATTCAATATGGATTTTGTTTTGGGATTGCCTAGAACTTAAAAAGGGAGTGATTCTGTATTTTTTGTGGTGGACATATTTTAAAAAATGGCACATTTCATACCATGCCAGAATACAAATGAAGCTACACACATAACCAATTTGTTTTTCAGATAAGTAGTGAGACTACATGGATTGCTAAGGAGCATAGTCTCAGACGGGGACACCAAATTTGTAGGACATGTTTGGAGGACACTATGGAAAAGGATGGGGATGAACTTATCCTTTAGTTCAGCATATCACCCTCAGATAGATGGACATACTAAAGTAGTGAACAGAAGTCTGGCAAACTTGTTGAGAAGTTTAGTCACTGAGCAAGGTCGACAATGGGATCAGATTCTTCCACAAGAAAAGTTTGCATTCAACAATTCAATGAATAGGATCACAGGAAAAAGTCCATTTCAAATTTTGTATGGTATACATCCAAGAGGGATTACAGAGTTGTGAGATCTGAATCAAGATGAGTTCAGAAGTGCTGGAGCAAAGGATTTTGCAGCAGAAATGTAGAAACTCGATGACAGAGTTAGAGAGCAGCTACAGAACAACAGCCAAAACTACAAGAGCTGAGTTGATCAAAAGAGGAGAGAAGTTCAATTCGAATTTGGAGATGAATTTTTAGCTCATTTGAGAAAATAAAGGTTTCCAAGAGGAACATATAACAAGTTAAAGATGAAGAATATAGGACCATGCAGGATTCTCAGAAAATTCGCAGCCAATGCTTACGAAATTGAGTTGCCAGACAATGTTGGGATATCACCGATATTCAATGTTGCGGACCTGTATCCTTATAGGAGAGATGAGGCAGAAGAATCAGATGATCAGAAAGAAGTCCAGTGGAAAGAACAATTGCCCATAGTAGAAAAACCTTATATTGAGAAAATCATTGAATAGAGAGATGGAAAGAAGACCAGGAGGAAGACATATCTTGAATACTTAGTGAAGTGGAAAGATCATCCAATGGAATATGCAAGTTGGATCACAAAACCTGATATTTTGAAGCATGGAAATACAGTGCAGGAGCTCGTGGACAGGATTCCATGAAAATTTTAACCAGAGGAGTATGTTGCAGGAGCATTGCCTCCAAATTCAAAAAGCAAGCATAGAGGCAAAGGAACAACATCTCAACATGACAAAGTTTCAAATCAGAAATTAACTCAAAATTAAATTGAGTTGTTGAGATATTTTTGAAAGAAACATTTTTAAATATGTTGTGTTTGTAAAGTCGTGAAGGACTGTAAGGGGTTGCAGATATTGAGTGTTGACTCTTGTCTGGAAATAACTGTTAGTTATTGTAATAGGACAAAGTAGGTAACCGCTAAGAGTTTGATAGGATAGGTTGCAAACAGGATGACGAGAGCTCATGGAGCCGGTCCTTAGATAGTTTTTTGTTGCATTGTAAAAGTAGCATGAGATTATTAGATTAGGAGATGATGAGATAGAGATCAGAGAGATTAGCATAACAGAGTAGAGTAGAAGAAATACTATGTAATTTGTTTTCATGAATGAATAGAACAGACAGAATTGTCTGAAATCAATGGACTGTGTTCATCTTAATGTGTGATTGAATGAATGCTACATTCTGTATGTTTTCTTTAGTTTATTTCATTCATGTATGATTGTTAGAGAGGTTGATTGTATGAGTTTGTGATGAAACTGGATGATTTTCAATTGTTTCTCTTCTGACACTCGCATGCAAGGTGTGCATCTTGAATGCAAAGAGTGCGTCGATTAAGTCTCAGAGTGACTTGGAGAAGTTCAAGGAGAAAAAAGGAAACTTAGACCAGGTGCAAGGTATGCACAACGTCAAAGAGAGACCAAGTGTCGAAGAACCCGAAATAGAGGAATGCCAGGTAGGCGAGAAGAATTTCTTTCCAAGAAATCCTTCAATCTAAGTTATCGAAATCTTGAGAACGCAAGGTGTGCATGGGGAATCGAAATCCTTTTAAGGACAATGCTCATCAGGGATAACACTTTCATAAGTGGTGACAATATCCAAGAGTCGGATCCGTAGGAGGAGAAAAGGTTCAAAACCTTTGTAGACTTAGAAAATCCTCTAATTCAAAGAGATCTGAAGCTCAGGAGGAGGAGCGACAATGGTCATTGGATCACAGTGAAACAGATCAACAACCATCTGATCAAAGTAAGGTGCACAAGCCTTAGCACTTTGCACACTCAGGAGAGAGAATTCACCAAGGGTTGAGAACTGAGATTTTCGAAGCCCAAAGAACCGGAAACCCGAAGTAGAATTTCAGTCATCGGATCACAAGAACAGATCTAAGCCATCAGATTTTTTGGGGTAAACTTCAAGCGTCGGAATGCCAGAGTGGATCTGAGACATTAGATACCATGAGTCTGGGAGGAGGCAAGTTTGAAACTTGAGATTTCCGAAGCGCGAAGAGTCGCAGGGCCGAAGCGAATCTGGATTGTTGGATCTAGGAGGACACGTGCTGATAGGTCGAAAGATCCAGAGGAAGCCGAAGATCGAAGTGTTGAAACACTTGAAGCCCAAAGAATCAAAGAGCCGAGAGTTGTCAATCTATAAGTGGACACTTGTCAACAGATCACAAGCTTCGGGTAAGGTTGTTGTGGAGTTTCAGTTGAGAACCGAGATTTTCGAACCCTGAAGACCCGACGTGATTCAGAGTCATTAGATCTAGGAGAGACATGGCATATATCCATGCACTATGGTTAAAGTCCCGAATTAATCCTCGATCGTTAGATCAAGAGGACACGCAGCCAAAATCTGCATACTTCACGGGGAGAGAAAAGTTGAGAGTTGAAAAGTCCGAAGTCTGGGTATGTGAAGGGATCACAACCATTGATTTGAGGAGGACACACATCAGTGGATTAGAGTCTTCGGATAACAACCAAAGAAGGAAAGGGTTGAATTTTGAGAACTCCAGAGTCTGGAGTTCTGAAGTGATCAACAACGTTGATTTCATGGGATAGGTGTCCACAGATCGTCAGCTCTAGGGGATTGGAGTACGGAAGAGAGTTGGGTTTGAGATTTCAAAACCATGAAGTCTGGAATTGCAAAGAGATCACATCCATTGATCTCAAAGGGATAGATCTGGTCCATAGATTTGAAAGGCGCAGATCTGAACCATTAGTTCAGACAATATTGTCAAGATCGCGAGATCGATGATCCTGTATTATTTCAAGAACAGGATTTGTGTGGACTTTAAAACATCGAGGGTGGGCCAAGATCCAGACTATGGTTTCGCCAAGAGGACACATGGAGGTTCGAGGATAATTTTGGGCCGAAAAGCAGTTTGGGATCAAACTGCTGTTGACTGCACCCGAGATTGCGTGGTCACAAGGAGGCACCGCCCAAGGTCATATCAAGAGGGGGCTCATCAGAAAAAGAGTTAACACTCAGTACTCTTAGATTTCGCAGCAGAGCGAAAGGGAAGGTCGCGAGTGTTATCAGATCTGCACCAAGAAGCCAAAAGGGCCTGTGTTTAGATACATAAGGGAACCATTAAGGCTCCAGAGAGTCATTGGACTCAAGAATCAAAGATCCTTGACCGAGAGGTCATGTATCCCTATGGGCGAGTAGGGGGGCTACATCAAATATGCATGTAATTGTTCCCAGATAATAAAGGAAATGAATGGAAAGATGCTTCCTTTATACTTAATTGAACATCTGCCACCTATAAAGAGGTGGGACATTGTTTTATATTGTTATGACACGTGACCTGCCAGCCCAACTTAACGGCCATGATGGCTTCCTCTTAGAAATAGCCCCCTTGTGGGGATGCACCAACCCACAAGAGGTGAACATGTCACATGGGGGAATCAAACCTTGGTAGGGTAATAACAAGACCCTGCTTTCACCTACTTGGCAAATGTAAAGATTCGTGCAATTTTTTTTCTGATTTCTCCCTTAATTTTTCCTCATGAACCATTTGTCAATATTTTGGATGCCAATATTTTATACAACAGTAAAGAAGTAATGACAAAAAATTAATTGACAACAGATTTAATATCCTAATATATATCATCAAAACAATATTTGAGACTGATCTTTTATTGCTAGTTTCAAGAGGGAATACATACACAACAGTCATCTTACAAATTGTTTAGATATGACCTTGCTTAATGATGCTTGTTAAAGGTCTTATGTAAGAGATTTCAGATGCTATAGAATTGTTGAGAAGTTGAATCGTTCCCCTCTTGGCCACCAGAAATGATTGGGTTGTCACCTACAAGCCCACAAGAATGTTCTTCCAAGAATACGTCCTCTTATTAATAGAAATCTCGCCCCACTAATAGGGATATCAATTACAGGTAATGTGTATTACGCCCAACATCAAACAATAAACCCAATCGATGATGATAACTCAGACCATATGTGAGATTTGTTGCCCCACACATACAATTCGACCCTGCATAAAGAAAATTCGGCCATAGAAGACCCACTAACCCAACAAATGTGAGATTCAACCCCCAAGTCTGATACAAATGTCCAACAGTCACAAATACTCCCAACATGATGATAAATTGTTGGCCAACAACTCAAATCATTCCCCAATGATCCCAATACTCACCCGACAAGAGGCCACGAGTAGAATAATGTTGCCTCTCTGACTTATTTGCGCCCAACAATCACAAAAGGCACCCATAAATAGAAGACTTGAAGCACAAGGAAGAATACATACTTCGTTTATCACAATGCACCATTAAAGAGGCATCCATGACTCATGGAAGGTTTGTGAAAATAAGATTTGTGGGTACTTGATATTTGTAGGTGGTAATCATTTTATTTTCTATGGAGCTTCATCATTTTCGGGTTTTCTTCAACCGAGTAAGAGGAACGAAATTCCTCCATAGGCATATGGCACTTGTTACATAAGTCACAACCACGAGCTATAGGAGGGATCCCGGTGACAAACCATGAACATAACATAAAAGAAGGGTGAAATACCTCTGAAAATTCCCATGGCCAGAAAATAGGGCGAAATACCTCTGAAAAATTCCATGCTTCAGAAAATTAGGGCGAAGGGAGGATCCAGTTCGAATTTGACAAGGCGAAAATATATTTCCCTACTCTCCTCTCAAAAATACCAGTGGGCGAAGGGTTTTTGATATAATATTTTTAAAATAAATTTGGGGCTATATATATTGAAATCCTTCAAAAACTTCTGTAGAAATAATTCGCCCAATCAAAATTTGATACCCTTTAATTTTTCCCATGAGCGAAATTTCGCCCCTAAAATTTTCTATGTTTGTTTAGTAGTTGCAACACTCTCTTGGAGGCCTATAAAAACTCTCATCTTCATTCCAATAATMTTCAATACCTACAAAAACACCCATCTAGGTGATTTATTTCCTCTTTCTCTTTGATCCATCTTCAACTCTTTGGTTAATTACCTCATCAAAGGAATGATGATGAATCAACCATAGGCTATTTACTTTCCTTTACTATTTTGTAGTTATCACTTGACTATTGTTGAGACATAATCAAAATATCCTAATTAACCTACAACCATGGATTAACATAATCAACTATAAACCCTAATTAATCTAGTGGCCTTTATCCATTCTTTTATCTATCTCTCTTCTCACCCTAGGGTTTCTTGATTTTTCCCTAAAACTAAGTGGTTATTCCACTCTCTCCTTCCTCCTTG
>JZKD02S2435880.1:342384-355322 GCA_000966675.3 Picea glauca
CAACAATTAAAATCTAAAGCTCAGGAGGGATGCACTAATGAGCGTTGGCATTCTTTTCAAAGGAAAGCTCAAGAAAATAAACATTTGGTAAGGCCATCGATGAAGTAGTCGATCATTGTCAAGGATCGAAGATCTAGTTATAGGTATAATGCCAAAGCTCATAAGAGATAGTGCCTTTGAAGTTGTGCAGGCGATCTGATTTTAGGGAGAAAAATTTACAGGTGGAAACCTTTAAGGATTGAGCACATGGAGCCAAAGACGAATTCCCTAAATGGACATGCATCACTCAATGTAAGAAACAAATCAGGAATTAAAATGATCGTATGATCAAATAAGTGGAAGGATAGGATAAGCAAGGCCCAAGGCCAGAGAACCCAAATGGTCGAAATCCCAACAACTGTTGGATCTTATTGAGATTTTCAGGTTTAAGGAGGACAGTCGAATAAAGTCAAGATGCTTGAGGTTTAATCTATGGGGAATCTCACTCTGAGAGAAAAGGGAAAAAGGAAACAATGAACAACCCAGAGTCCTGAACCCCGAAATAAATCTGGACCATTGATACAGGACTAATCTCAGTCGTTGGATGACATTCGAGTGGAAGGAAAGCATGAGCACTTTCATTGTTGACCACTTCGGCACTGACCACTTTAGTGAAAAGAATTCCAGAACATGTAAAAAAAAACCTGAAGGCCGAAGCCCCAGAGTCACAGAGTAAGACACGTGGAAACACAATGATATCCCACATCATCATCGTCCACGTCAGCAAGGACACATGGTGCAATTAGATCCATGTCAACAGTGACATCAACTTCCATCCGTGTTAAACAAGATTCGACTCTTTGACTAAGTTAAAGGTAAGGGTTAAGGGTTGTGAAGAACCCGAAGTTCCAAACTTCCAGAGTAAGGGAGATCTGGAGATCTGGAGAACAAACAAGGGTCGTAGATATTCAAGTCTTAGTCCTTCGGAGGTTTCAATAGTTCAGTACTCTGGAGGAAAGGAGTGGTTGTTTCAAAAGTTGAAGAACTCTCGAAGTTTCAAATTCCAAAGTAAATGAAAACCGTTGATTTTTAAGAGAAGTGTAAGATGTTATATCTACAATCTCTTCAAAATTTTGGTGGTCCAGGTGCATGGTCTAAGGTTGTGGAAGTGGAAAACCCTGAAGTCAAACATCCCGTAGTGGATTTCCACCGTAGAACCTCGCATTAGGAGAACTCCACCAGTCGTTAGATCAACTATTGCAAGTCAACGAAAGGAGGGCAGTAGGGCTGGGTAACTTACAACTGTCGGTCAACTCATCTTATGACCGACTTTGGTTGGTTAACACTTTGAGAGAAGGGAGTGTTGAGTTTGAAGAACCTCCTGAGCATCAGATTTCTAGAGTCCCGAATGGTGCCCTTCTTACTAGCACTAGGTTCTGGCTCCTGGTCACATGCATAACTTGGTTTAGGAAAAAAAAGATAAATCCTAGGAAAGAAGTAAGTGGAGGTTATAAGTCCGGAGACCTTCGCCCAAACAACCCGAGATCCCAAATTTGAAATTTATGATACTATGGGACAGGGGTTCCTCACTACTAACAACTAGGGTTAACCCAAGATTTACATCAGAGGAAAACAAAAANTTCAAAATAAGTCATATCATCTTAGGATGGATGATGTCAACTCCATCATGGAGCATCTAAGTTCCTTTAATACTCTAGTAATTCAACTTCCCTTTATTGATATTAAGATGGAGGAGAAAGATAAGTGTATTACCCTCTTATGTTCTTTCCTAGACTCTTTGGTATTCTGGTTGTAGCAATTGGTAGTACTACTCAATTCGCATTAAAGTTAGAGGATGTAGTTTCATCCTTGTTATTAGAGGAAATGAGGAGAAAATCTATGAAGGGTGTGGAAAATGATGTCTTATTTGTGAGAGACTTCCCTATAGATAGAAATGAAAATAAGACTTTGTAGGGTAGATCTAAATATCTAGGACAATGTGTTGGAACATCAAGTCATACTGGTTCATCAAACTTCTTTTGGAATTAGTTGGTTGAGCGGTCAACCTACATTTGGAAACAGACAGTTGGACGATCGACCAAATCTCTACAATAGTTGGTTGGGTAGTCGACAAGTCTGTCGATCGGAAAATCGACCAATAGTCGAAGATAGTCGGTTGGTGGATCGACCAACAAAGAAATCAACTACAAGTTGAACTTATGGATGGTCGGGTCGAACATCCTTTTCAATCCAACTAGACAGTGCGGATTTGACGGAGTCAAATCTAAAAATTGACGGTGATATGTGGGCAAGATCCTCCTGATTTCATGGAAGTTGGTTAAATATTGAAGATATAAATAGAAGACCCTGTGAGTTATTATCATCAAGTGATCAAGTGATATCATTGTTGTGTACAAGATGTCCAATATGCATTGTGATGTTCTGATCACAATGTGTTTTGATTAAGTGTTGCAACGGTGTCTTTAGACACCACCTCTTATGTCCTCAAAATTTTACTCCCTCTTCAATTTTCTGCAAAATTATTTGTTTGTTTCGTATATCAGGTTCCACCCTATTGTAACAACCCCTCTGCTACATCATATAATTACATGAGAAACATTCTAATTGTTTGTTAAACATTAATAAGCATCATTAGAACAGGAGAAACATGACCTGACATCATTAGAATAAGTGAAACGTGGCATTAACATACTTCATTCAATTGCAGTCAGATTCATGATAGTAACATATATCAATAAACCACATTATGCTTCTTTCAAATCATTTGAAACTAAACTTGTATACCACTTAAAGCAGGAAGGATCTGCCACATCACATGAAATGACATTCAGCCTACCCACCCAACCTATCCTGCAAGGTTAGGACTTCCAAGACACATAATCAACACTCAAGTCTAGGATNAACTTCCCTTTATTGATATTAAGATGGAGGAAAAAGATAAGTGTATTACCCTCTTATGTTCTTTCCTAGACTCTTTGGTATTCTGGTTGTAGCAATTGGTAGTACTACTCAATCCGCATTAAAGTTAGAGGATGTAGTTTCATCCTTGTTATTAGAGAAAATGAGGAGAAAATCTATGAAGGGTGTGGAAAATGATGTCTTATTTGTGAGAGACTTCCCTATAGATAGAAATGAAAATAAGACTTTGTAGGGTAGATCTAAATATCTAGGACAATGTGTTGGAACATCAAGTCATACTGGTTCATCAAACTTCTTTTGGAATTAGTTGGTTGAGCGGTCAACCTACATTTGGAAACAGACAGTTGGACGATCGACCAAATCTCTACAATAGTTGGTTGGGTAGTCGACAAGTCTGTCGATCGGAAAATCGACCAATAGTCGAAGATAGTCGGTTGGTGGATCGACCAACAAAGAAATCAACTACAAGTTGAACTTATGGATGGTCGGGTCGAACATCCTTTTCAATCCAACTAGACAGTGTGGATTTGACGGAGTCAAATCTAAAAATTGATGGTGATATGTGGGCAAGATCCTCCTGATTTCATGGAAGTTGGTTAATTATTGAAGCTATAAATAGAAGACCCTGTGAGTTATTATCATCAAGTGATCAAGTGATATCATTGTTGTGTACAAGATGTCCAATATGCATTGTGATGTTATGATCACAATGTGTTTTGATTAAGTGTTGCAACGGTGTCTTTAGACACCACCTCTTATGTCCTCAAAATTTTACTCCCTCTTCAATTTTCTACAAAACTATTTGTTTGTTTCGTATATCAGGTTCCACCCTATTGTAACAACCCCTCTGCTACGTCATATAATTACATGAGAAACATTCTAATTGTTTGTTAAACATTAATAAGCATCATTAGAACAGGAGAAACATGACCTGACATCATTAGAATAAGTGAAACGTGACATTAACATACTTCATTCAATTACAGTCAGATTCGTGATAGTAACATATATCAATAAACCACATTATGCTTCTTTCAAATCATTTGCAACTAAACTTGTATACCACTTAAAGTAGGAAGGATCTACCACATCACATGAAATGACATTCAGCCTACCCACCCAACCTATCCTGCAAGGTTAGGACTTCCAAGACACATAATCAACACTCAAGTCTAGGATTCGTCCAATTGATCTTGACCATTTAAGCTCTCAAGACTGGGGACTGTTCTGAGGAACAAGGAAGTACCTAATTCCCTTAATCTCATTTCATTCCAAAATTTTAAATATACAACAATGTTCTTTACTACCCTTCTGTAAACAGAGAAAATCTAGTAGCCTNCATCGTGATATCTTCTCCAATATTTTTCTTAACTTCCTTATACAAGTCATCATCGATTTGTAGAGTTAGAATATTTTCTTGAAGATTTGTCTTAAGAGGTAACACCGAAAATATGTGTGTCCTCCTACTCAACGCATCTGCCACTCTGTTTATAGTTCCTTTAATGTAATAAATTTCAAAGTTGTATTCCTTAAGCAATTCTGACCAACGCCTTTGTTGCGTGTTCATGTCACTTTGTGTAAAAATATGCTACAATCCACACTGATTTGTCTTTAATTCGAATTTTCATCCAATCAAATAATGTCTCCATACTCTCAAGGCGTAAACAATAGCTAATAACTCCAGGTCATGTGTTGCATAGTTCTCTTCATGCCTTCTCAATTTTCATGAAATGTAAGCGATCACTTGACCATCTTACATCAAAACTATGCCTAACCTTTCCTTGGATGCATCCGTGCATACCAAGAATTCCTTGTCCATGTCAGGGACTTTTAGTATAGGTGTTGTTGTTAGTAACTCTTTGAGCCTTTGAAATGATTCAGTGCATTTCTCAATCCACAAGAACTTCGTGTTCTTCTTCTGCAATTCCGTGATCGGTTTTGCTATATTTGAAAATCCTTTGACAAATAGTCGATAATATCCTGCTAAACCCATAAAACTACGTACTTCATGTACATTTTTCAATGATGGAAATTCCATAATAGCCTCCAATTTCATTGGATCCAAAATGATACCTTTGCCGGAAATGATATGTCTCAAGTAGTGAATCTTAGATTGGTAAAGAGAGCATTTTGATAGCTTCCCTTATAGTTTGTTTTCTCTTAGAAACTGCAGGACCAACCTAAAGTGTTCATAACACTCTTCTTTCATCCAAGAATAAATCAGTATGTCATCAATAAAAACTTGAAAAAACTTATCCAAGTATTCACGAAACACCCCATTCATCAAACTCATGAATACCCCCAGGGCGTTTGTCAATCCGAACGGTAAAACTGTAAACTCATAATGTTCAAATCTTATCTTAAAAGTGGTCTTAGGGATATCTTCTACCTTAATCTACAATTGGTGATATCATGATCTCAAGTCAATATTTGAAAATACTGTTACCCCTTTCATTTGATCAACAAATCATCTATTATTGGCAACAATATTGGTTCTTGATCGTTGCTTTGTTCAATTGACGATAGTCAATACAAAGTCTCCACGATCCATCCTTATTCCTTACAAAAATAACTGGTGCACCCCAAGGTGACACACTTGGAAGAATAAGTCCCAAGTCCAACAATTCCTTCAATTCCATTTTCAACTCCTGCAATTCATGCGTTGACATCCGGTAAGGAGCTATTGCAATANTCTTAAGAGGTAACACCGAAAATATGTGTGGCCTCCTACTCAGCGCATCTGCCACTCGGTTTATAGTTCCTTTAATGTAAGAAATTTCAAAGTTGTATTCCTTAATCAATTATGACCAACGCCTTTGTTGTGTGTTCATGTCACTTTGTGTAAAAATATGCTGCAATCCACACTGATTTGTCTTTAATTCAAATTTTTGTCCAATCAAATAATGTCTCCATACTCTCAAGGCGTAAACAATAGCTAATAACTCCAGGTCATGTGTTGCATAGTTCTCTTCATGCCTTCTCAATTTTCATGAAATGTAAGTGATCACTTGACCGTCTTACATCAAAACTATGCCTAACCTTTCCTTGGATGCATCCGTGCATACCAAGAATTCCTTGTCCATGTCGGGGACTTTTAGTATAGGTGTTGTTGTCAGTAACTCTTTGAGCCTTTGAAATGATTCAGTGCATTTCTCAATCCATAAGAACTTCTTGTTCTTCTTCTGCAATTCCGTGATCGGTTTTGCTATCTTTGAAAATCCTTTGACAAATAGTCGATAATATCCTGCTAAACCCATAAAATTGCGTACTTCATGTACATTTGTCGATGATGGAAATTCCATAATAGCCTCCACTTTCATTGGATCCACAATGATACCTTTTCCAGAAATGATATGTCCCAAGTAGTGAATCTTAGATTGGTAAAGAGAGCATTTTGATAGCTTCTCGTATAGTTTGTTTTCTCTTAGGAACTGCAGGACCAACCTAAAGTGTTCATAACACTCTTCCTTCATCCTAGAATAAATCAGTATGTCATCAATAAAAACTTGAACAAACTTATCCAAGTATTCACGAAACATCCCATTCATCAAACTCATGAATATCCCCAGGGCGTTTGTCAATCCGAACGGTAAAACTATAAACTCATAAAGTTCAAATATTATCTTAAAAGTGGTCTTAGGGATATCTTCTACCTTAATTTGCAATTGGTGATATCATGATCTCAAGTCAATATTTGAAAATACTGTTACCCCTTTCATTTGATCAACAAATCATCTATTCTTGGCAACAATATTGGTTCTTGATCATTGCTTTGTTCAATTGACGATAGTCAATACAAAGTCTCCACGATCCATCCTTCTTCCTTACAAAAATAACTGGTGCACCCCAAGGTGACACACTTGGAAGAATAAGTCCCAAGTCCAACAATTCCTTCAATTGCATTTTCAACTCCTACAATTCATGCATTGACATCCGGTAAGGAGCTCTTGCAATAGGTTTAGTTCCCGATTTCAAGTCTATTGTAAACTCCAACTCTCTTTTGGGTGGTAAACCGGGTAATTCTTCTAGAAAAATGTTTACAAATTCTTTCACTATAGGAAGGTTTTCTAGTCCTTCTGCCTTGCCCTTTTCATTCAACGCTAAGATTGCATATAGTCTACATCCCTTGCGCATACTCTTCTACAATTATAGGGAAGAAATGAACCTCAAGGACACTCCCTGGTTTCTTCCTACAATCACCCTACTTTGTCCCAAATCATTTGTCAAACTTAATCATTTCGTCTTACAGTTAAGTATCGCATCATGTGATTCCAACCAACCCATACCAATCACTATGTCATAAGATCCTAGTATTGTGACATAAAGATTTACCTTTGTTACAAAGTCTCCCATTTTAAGGCTACAATGTGAAACCTTTCATCCAACCTTATGTTTGGAACCTGATGCCATTTCCACATACTTGAACTCATTCTGCTCGACTGCCTTTACCTCAATTATCTTCAACATTGCACTAGAAATGAATCTCCCTGTAGCACCTGGATCTATCAATACACTATATTTTTGGTATGTGATCATACCTAACGTCTCTAGCACAGTTGATTGATGCTCAGCCTGGCGGTTGTTCACCGCTACATGTATCCTATGGGCCTTGCCCAAATCTTCGACTGTAGTGGGTCCTAATGATCCAGACACTCTGGCCTTCTCATTCAAACAATATTGCTAGTAATTTGGCTCACCACATGTTCAACATGTAGTCTTTGGTCAGTGCTCCTGGTCCCCAAAGTAGAAGTTGTTGGTCTAATAGCCTGTGATCCTGGTTTGTTCTGCTGAACAGGCCTAAACTGTTGTTGTGGTTGACGTTGTTGTTGTTGTGATCCTCTGTAAGGAATCCTCTGCTAAGGAGTTTTTCATCATAGTGTCACAAACACAAGTCCTCCAGGCGTAACTCAAGGCCCTGTAGTATGTCTGGGTGGTGTTGGATGCTACTGCACTCCTGATAATGTCTGTCCAGTTTGTCTAGAGGGAATCATGCCTTGACCCCCACCATTTATCTCTTCCTCATCTATGAGGGCCTTATGAACCGCATCATGCAAATTCTAAGGCATTAATATCCTCACCTTCGCATGAATGTTGGAGTTAAGGCCAAACAAGAACTTGTTGACCTTCAACTTCTCTGTGTTTAGATGTGGAGCATACCTAAGTAGCTCCATGAATTTGGCCTCATACTCTGGCACCGTACAACCTCCTCGTCGTAAGGTGTTTAACTCATTAAGTTGATGCTCAATGAATTCTTCGGACAAATACCTTTCTCGGAACCATTCCTCGAATAGTTCCCATGACACGTCTTCGACGACCATGTTTAGTTGATGCATGAGCCTCTTCTACGATAAAAGAGCACTTCCCTTTAGCTGAAAGATTTCCATATAGAATTTCATGTTGGAGGTGTAATCATGAAGTGTGAAGCACGTCGCCATGTTTTCCAGCCATGCCTCAGTGGCTAAGTCATCTGGGGCACCCCAGAACTCGGGAAATTTCACCTTCTTGAGTTCTCAATGTATGATACTACTACCAGTGGGGGTGCATTGTGAACCCTCATTAGGTACAAACGCTCTTCCCTCATCTCTATCTAGGTGGTTGATCAACGCCTCTGACATCCTCTAGAAGGATCTCATCATACTTACTACATCTCTCACGATAATTTACTCTTGATCAACATTCGGCTCCTCTTCCTGGGGGTTATACCTTTCGGTCATGGATGCTATCAGAGGTGTCACACCTCTTCCTCCAGCACCACATCGTCTACCTCCCCTGCACCCTTTAGCCATGATTACCTGTAAGAGAAATTTCTAGATTTTTATTAGCGGTCTAATTCAATCATTTTGTTTAACACAGCGGATGGCGTAACAGTTCAATGTTGCAGGGTTGAACCCGCTCTAATACCATATGTAACAACCCCTCTATTACATCATATAATTACATGAGAAATAATGTGGATTTTTTTAAAACATTAATAAGCATCATTAGAACAGGATAAACATGAACTGACATCATTAGAATAAGTGAAACGTGACATTAACATACTTCAATCAATTGCAGTCAAATTCATGATAATAACATTTATCAGTAAACCACATTTTGCTTCTCTCAAATCATTTTCAACTAAATTTAGATACTACTTAAAGCATGGAGGATCTGCCACATCACATGACATGACATTCAACCTACCCACCCAACCTATCCTTCAAGGTTAGGACTTCCAAGACACATAATCAATGCTCAAGTCTAGGATTCATCTGATTGATCTTGACCATTTAAGGTCTCAAGACTGGCGACTATTATGAGGAACAAGGAAGTATTTGATTCTCTTAATCTCATTTCATTCCAAAATTTTAAATATACAACAATGTTCTTAACTGCCCTTCTATAAACAGAGAAAATATGGTAGCCTAGTTACTTCATTAAACATCATTGCACACTATTTCAATCCCTGATCACCTTACTAATTAAGGATAGGAAGACATTCCAGAAACATCAAGAAAATAATCTTAAATAGAAAACATAATTCTTTTAACCTACAATCTACCATTTATGACCGTTTTAAAACACTTAGAAACAAGGAAGAAATAACCTGTCACTGGGAGAGAGTCTGTTTCAAGCTTCTCTTCTAGAAACATAGTGCAACACCTCCAGAATCAATTCTAGGAGTGTGTAGATGGCTCCTTGAAGGCCCAAGTTTCATAAGATACGACACCCAAAGTGCACAGAGACCCTCTCAAGTTGAACAGAGGGAAAAAAATTCAGAAGTACAAGCTTAGGAGAGACAGTGCGAACATACACAGGGGAGGCATAAGTATGCACTCAATGAATAACATCTAAAGCTCAGGAGGGGTGTGCTAATGAGAGTTGGCATTCTTTTCAAAGGCAAGCTCAAGAAAATAAACATATGGTAAGGCCATCAATGAAGTCTTCGATCACATTCAAGGATTAAAGATCTTGTTACAGGTACAATG
Organism: Picea glauca; assembly: GCA_000966675.3. Classification (NCBI taxonomy): domain Eukaryota; kingdom Viridiplantae; phylum Streptophyta; class Pinopsida; order Pinales; family Pinaceae; genus Picea; species Picea glauca. The sequence continues at coordinate 352,275 of JZKD02S2435880.1, forward strand.
CCAAAGCTCAGAAGAGATAGCGCCTTTGAAGTTGCACAGGCGATCTGATTTCAAGGAGAAAACTTGACAAGTGGAAACCTTTAAGGATCGAGCACCTCGAGCCTAAGATGAAGTCCCAAAATGGTCATGCGTCACTCGATCTAAGAAATAAATCAGGAGTTAAAATGGTCGTCCAATCAAATAAGTGGAAGGATAGGATAAGCAAGGCCCAAGGCCAGAGATTCCGAATGGACGAATTACTGACAATTGTTGGATCTTATTGAGCTTTTCAAGTTTAAGGTGGACAGTTGGATAAAGTCAAGATGCTCGAGATTTAAGTTTTGGGGAATCTCACTCCAGAGAAAAGGTAAAAGGAAACAATGAACAACCCGACCATTAANAGAGTGGGTTAAATGGAAACCCTGTCGAGGCTATGGATTCCTGCTGGCAGCAGTGGCCATGCCAACAATATTGAAGATTTTATCCTTAATATCGTGACTTGCCAATCTTAAGATTGTTATCGGTTTACATCTTTTAAAACACTGTTGGAATAATTGGTTAATGATTATGTATATACGATTTTCTGGTTGTTATTTTTGAGTTGAAATTTTCTTTGCTGTCCTAATTTGAATTTGTTTCTTTTGGCAGAGATAACTGTTTCTACCAGTGTGTCGCCATTGTTGGCAGCCAATTCACATTTTTCATTATCTTATAAGCTTCCTACACCAATGTTTCGCAAACATCGATTTTTCGTCGCAATTTTCAAATGAACGACGCTTTTATTCGTTGCGCTTTTTTGCATGCCTATCTTCGTTTTGTTTTCACGACTGTAAGCATGAAAACTTAGTCCTTCAAAGTCACATTAGAATCATTATTTGAACTGTGGTCATCCTTCTGATTGATATGCCCTTTGCGCTTACATTTCACTTATCATTTTGCAGCTGGAAAAACTTTCGAACTATACTCATTGGACATTTTTTGATTGATTATGTGACTTGGTTTCATTAGGTTTGTGATGCTTTGGATTTACATGTTTTTATTTGGCCTACTTAACCATTGGTTTCACAACAATGCATAGGGGTTATGATTATTTTTCTTTATATATATGTATTTTATTATAATCCCTATATAAATGTTTCCATAACTATTGGCCTGTCGATTGTATGAATACCTATTGGCACATTGGTCAAATGATTGATATAAGTGATACATTGGTGCATGGTTAAAACATTTAGATTGGTTTCAAATTATATGTTGATGGTTTAAACACTATGGCATAATGTTTTGATTGCACGCGTTGTTTATACACTTACCATTGTTTCATTGGTTAGCCAAGCAACATAATTTTTGAATTATGCTATAGTGAGGTTGAAAAACTATGTAAACTGGTAGTGGTACTATTGGCAATAACTCTTATGCATGGTAGAAGTAACCTCCACCACCCTCGCACACTTTGGCATTAATGCCTGCATCCTTACCAAGTTATCTATCTTGATTTTTGGGAAAATCTCTGAGCATACCCTATTCAAACCCTTGTCCCTTAGCCTGACTCACTGTGTGTTTTCTCCCGGCTCCTGTAGGGTGAATTGAACCCCATGGTGTTTAGAGTCAGTTTTGGTTTCATTTTGCCAGAGAAGATTGCCTTGTAATTTTCACAGAGTCACGTTTTTGCATGAGCGATTCTAGGCAAATGGATTTGAATTGGATCAAACCGTCGAAAACCCAGAACATTTTTTAGCCCCTTTACCCTCATCGCAAACAGTTTCCTCAGAAATCGAGTGGTTACAGAGATCTAGCTCATGTTTTTCAGGTCAATTTTCAGATATTCTCAATGGATGAAGGGAATGTATTGGGTCTGTGTGCATTTGCCAGAATGCTTATCACTTCTCCAGATCTATGCTTCATAACTCCCTCTCACTTTTTTAGCCTCTTACTCCTGAACCCTTGATCAATTCCCCTAGGTATGAATTTAGATATCAGTTTCGTTTTGTCAATTGCTAGGAGTAATAAAATGATTTGAGTAAATTAAGTTAGCGAAATTCGTGGTTTGTTTTTAATTAGATTTGTTTGGTATCTACTTTGAACTGTAAGTTTTCATGATCATGATCATGCTGGATTTGATCTCGATATAGTTCGGATGCTCTTATTGGTAAACTATTTCAAAGAGTCTGTTGGTTACGATATGCTCTATCATGTGATTTTCAAAAATCGTGAATATTGTTCTGCTTGGTTTTAAATTGGGAAATAAAGACTCTATTTTTAACTTGCAAACAAATTGGTCAATATTTCTTGCCTCTATCGAATCTGGTAACAACGCATTTTAAACAAATATTTTCGATCAAAGGAAATCGATATTGTTTACCTAGTTTACTAAAAACAAACGATCATATAATTCTTGTGAATCCTGTTGCCAGCTGAGTGATCTTATCACAATTCCATTACAGTGTTGATTTAATTCATTTATGGTATGAATCTTTTTTCTATATCGTTACAGCTATTAAGATTGGAAAATGATTCTATTGGATTGATCGGATCTCTTGTTTAACAATCTCATACGATATGTTTGATTTCTTTACCTTCAAATTGGATATGAAATGATTTTCAAAACTATTTGGTTTTGATTCTGTCTACCCGATTTATGACTATAATCAAAACAGAGTATTGTTATCTCTGTATTCGGTTAAGTGAAGTAGATCCTGTTTGAGTTCATAAGAGCATATCAATTTCAATTCATGATTCATTTTCAAATGATGGTTGGATGAAAATTGAATGGAATTTCTTTTAAAAGATTTGATTTGATTTTGATTTTGATTTTGTATATTATTTTAGACTAGCTACAGAATCAGATGATTTTGTAGCTAAGTCTGTAGAGTCAGATTTTTATTGTTTTGCTCATAAAATATCTCTCTAACTTGTTGTTTTTGATCCATTTCAGGTGAATTCGAAATTGCATTGGATTGGATGGACAATTTAGAGGATATTTGATATATTTTAGTCTTATTTTAATTTCCTAGTTTAGTTGAACATTGGGAGATCTTCCCAGATTTTTGTAAACAGTTTTAACTTCCA
>JZKD02S2435880.1:355332-370583 GCA_000966675.3 Picea glauca
AAATGCTTTTGGAATTGAGCATATACAGTGCGCAGCTATCTTTGAAACAAAAGACTTCCCTGGGTTGATAATTTATGTTTCACTTGGTTGTTTGAATTAATTAAGCAATTATAGTTACCAACAGCAACCAATCAGCATGTGCCACGTCAATAATGACATCAGATGCCACATCAATCCATGAGTATGTCAGTCCGAGATATTTGAATTCAAGTAACATGGTTCTCCGAAGAGTCAAATCTCCGAAATAATTTCTAGCCATAGATCAGAGCAAGGTATAAGGATCGTTGATCTCCGAGTTGAACAAGATTTGGCTCTCCAGCTAAGTTGAAGGTAAGGGTTAAGGGTTTCGAAGACCTCGAAGTTCCAAACTTTCGGAGTAAGGGAGATCTGTAGATATGGAGAACAAACAAGGGCTATAGATATTCAAGTCTTAGTCCTTTGGAGGTTTCAGCAGTTTGGCACTCTGGAGGAAAGGAGTGGTTGTTGCAAAAGTTGAAGAAATCCCAGAGTTATGAACTCTGGAGTAAAAGACAACCGTTGGTTTTTAAGAGGAGTGTAAGACGTTATATCTACAATCTCTTCAGCATTTTAGTGGTCCAGGTGCACAATCTAAGTTTGTGGAAGCAGAAAACCCTGAAGTTCGGAGTCCAGTAGTGGATCTCCACCATAGAACCTCGCATTAGGAGAACTTCACCAGTCATTAGATCAATTGTTGCAAGTCAAAAAAAGGAGGGTGGTAGGGCTGGATAACTTACAACTGTCGGTCAACTGGTCTTATGACCAACTTCAGCTGGTTAACACTTCGGGAGAAGGGAGTGTTGAGTTTGAAGAACCTTCGGAGCACCGGAGTTCTGGAGTCATGAATGGCGCCCGTCTGACTAGCACTAGGTTCTAGCTCCCGATCACATGCATAAATTGGTTTAGGAAAAAAAAATACAACGCCCAGGAAAGAAGTAAGTGAAGGTTATAAGTTTGGAGACCTTCACCTAGACAACCCGAGATCCCGAAGTTGAAATTTACGATACTACAGGATAGGGGTTCCTCACTACTTACAACTAGGGTTAACCTAGGATTTACATTAGAGGAACACAAAAATTCAGGTAAACCACCATTGAGAATATGTCGTTGACAAAAAAGAAATATAGTAAACTTAGCAGTAAGTTATGATACAAGTCCGGGTCCTATATGCCTATCGGTAGCGAAACCGATCAATAGAATTGATTTGGATTTTAAATGAAATTCAACAGGGACTTACGATGCAAATTGAAACTATACTACAAATGCCCAACGAGAAATACGTTTAAAATGTCCTAACATAATCCCCTTAACTCTGATCAACATATTCAGGTAAGGATGAAAAATACACACTTAACCATAAGCTATATGGATACATATTTCTCACTAAACAAGGAGGATTAGACCGATATACAGAGTTCAGAAAACGTCTGAAATTTACAGGGAAGATTTAAAATATAACATTGTAGCTATTGTTTGTTTGCCAGCAAATGTAACACTTGACATTTAGTCCTTCCAATTATTCTACAGTGACTCTATCCATCTACTGTACTGATACTCTCGTAAAATAAATAAATTTAGCTTATAAATACCCTAAATCAATGAAACTTGTGTGTTGAAGATGTTCTTCCAGACCTTATTGATCCAGATTTTATGAGTAGAATGAAATGGATACAGATTATTAATAGATTCTTAACACAAAATAAAAGAGATACAGTAAAACGGGTTTTCTATTCAATAAGGAAATAAGTTGAAACTGTAAAATGCATGTTGGTGCGAATTTGATCAGACTATGGTCCTTCTCAGGTTACTAACAAAAGGCAATATGTAGTCTAGAGTGTTAGCATTTTCATCTCCTCTGAAGAGAATAAGTCTCACCCGAAGCACTGCTAAGACATATAGATAGGGAAGGGTAGGAAGAAGACTAAAGGGGATCCATAGAGCATTCAGGATTCATCCCTATTCTTGCACGAAATACATTATCAGATCTGGAACATATAAATGCAAGAGTTGAACCTACTTACGATGGGAGAAACCATCTAAACGTTGAACCATTAAGTAGAACTCATAAGTCATAAAGAAACATTGTAATGCAAAAGTAAACATGCAAAGACACATCATATTTTGAAAGTTAGTCTTGCTTCTTATTATCTCTAGGATCTTTCCTTCATTACAGACTAAGAGTTACAAGAAATACTCAGTACAGACTCTTGGCTCTGAACTCATATCTCAGAGCTCCATCTCTCCAACTGAAAGTTCTAATTCATTACAGACTCATCCTTTTCTTCTCTCGACCTACAACAAGTACCAACATTAATCCCAAAACTTGGGTGACTCTGATCAACATGACTCAACTCAACCCTAATCAACCAACGATGAACGAGGTATCAACTAGTGAGTGCTTCTGCCAATGGATGAACCCTTTTAAAATTATATTCATCCCTATATTGGATTGTGTCTTCCTTCTCAACTTGCATGCTCTCTTGTTCTGTTGCAATTGTTTCTTGCTTAGATGGAGTTGTATTGACTTTCGCAACTGCTTTCTATTACTCTTTCTCCTAGCCTCTAATGAAGTTTGTGTAACTCGTGCTTAGCCAAAACGTACGCAATTCTTTCCCAAAAACGAAGGGCCCAACAGGCTCCAACCACAATCCTTGACTCATCCTCGAGTCAACCGCTTGGTTCTTTCACATCCCCCAGGACCATCTGTTGTTTTCCCTTNCCAGCAAATGTAACACTTGACATTTAGTCCTTCCAATTATTCTACAGTGACTCTATCCATCTACTGTACTGATACTCTCGTAAAATAAATAAATTTAGCTTATAAATACCCTAAATCAATGAAACTTGTGTGTTGAAGATGTTCTTCCAGACCTTATTGATCCAGATTTTATGAGTAGAATGAAATGGATACAGATTATTAATAGATTCTTAACACAAAATAAAAGAGATACAGTAAAACGGGTTTTCTATTCAATAAGGAAATAAGTTGAAACTGTAAAATGCATGTTGGTGCGAATTTGATCAGACTATGGTCCTTCTCAGGTTACTAACAAAAGGCAATATGTAGTCTAGAGTGTTAGCATTTTCATCTCCTCTTAAGAGAATAAGTCTCACCCGAAGCACTGCTAAGACATATAGATAGGGAAGGGTAGGAAGAAGACTAAAGGGGATCCATAGAGCATTCAGGATTCATCCCTGTTCTTGCACGAAAGACATTATCAGATCTGGAACATCTAAATGCAAGAGTTGAACCTACTTACGATGGGAGCAACCATCTAAACGTTGAACCATTAAGTAGAACTCATAAGTCATAAAGAAACATTGTAATGCAAAAGTAAACATACAAAGACACATCATATTTTGAAAGTTAGTCTTGCTTCTTATTATCTCTAGGATCTTTCCTTCATTACAGACTAAGAGTTACAAGAAAGACTCAGTACAGACTCTTGGCTCTGAACTCATATCTCAGAGCTCCATCTCTCCAACTGAAAGTTCTAATTCATTACAGACTCATCCTTTTCTTCTCTCGACCTACAACAAGTACCAACATTAATCCCAAAACTTGGGTGACTCTGATCAACATGACTCAACTCAACCCTAATCAACCAACGATGAACGAGGTATCAACTAGTGAGTGCTTCTGCCAATGGATGAACCCTTTTAAAATTATATTTAGCCCTATATTGGGTTGTGTCTTCCTTCTCAACTTGCATGCTCTCTTGTTCTGTTGCAACTGTTTCTTGCTTAGATGGAGTTGTATTGACTTTCGCAACTGCTTTCTATTACTCTTTCTCCTAGCCTCTAATGAAGTTTGTGTAACTCGTGCTTAGCCAAAACTTACACAATTCTTTCCCAAAAACGAAGGGCCCAACAGGCTCCAACCACAATCCTTGACTCATCCTCGAGTCAACCGCTTGGTTCTTTCACATCCCCCAGGACCATCTGTTGTTTTCCCTTNACTCAGTACAGACTCTTGGCTTTGAACTCATATCTCAGAGCTCCATCTCTCCAACTGAAAGTTCTAATTCATTACAGACGCATCCTTTTCTTCTCTCGACCTACAACAAGTACCAACATTAATCCTAAAACTTGGGCGACTTTGATCAACATGACTCAACTCAAACCTAATCAACCAACGATGAACGAGGTATCAACTAGTGAGTGCTTATGCCAATGGACGAACCCTTTTACAATTATATTCAGCCCTATATATAGTTGGGTTGTGTCTTCCTTCTCGGCTTGCACGCTCTCTTGTTCTGTTGCAACCGTTTCTTGCTTGGTTGGAGTTGTGTTGACTTTCGCAACTGCTTTCTATTACTCTTTCTCCTAGCCTCTGATGAAGTTTGTGTAACTCGTGCTTAGCCAAAACTTGCGCAATTCTTTCCCAAAAATGAAGGGCCCAACAGGCTCCAACCACAATCCTTGACTCGTCCTCGAGTCAACCTCTTGGTTCTTTCACATCCCCCAGGACCATCTGTTGTTTTCCCTTGTCCGACTTTTCCTCTTCTTTGAGTTCTTCTATTTGTTTCTTTTCTTCCTTTACCTCCTCAAACGAAGAGCCCAATTCTGGTACTAACTCTAAGGCTCGGTGCTTTACTCCTTGAAAAATTTCAACTTTATCCTACCATTTGGAAATGTTTCAGGCTCCAGGTCATCTTGAATGTCAATGATAGTGGTGGCTTTGGTCATGGTGCGGGTCCGAGGAGCGGCAGATGCAAGGGGTTGTGGGTTCAGGGTTTTGTTCGGTGAGACCCCAGTTCTAGGCCTCTTCACCAATGGTTCAGTACCAAGAACAATGCCCAAGATCTGGTTAACCTGCGCACCTGACAACACAACATCGTCTGGTAGCTATCAGGGGGGGGGGCRGTCTTTTTCTCYGCTCCAGCTGCAGTATCTCTTCTTCCTCCACTAAGTTTGGTTGTGTCAGAGCATATGGATTCTTCTGCTTGGGGCCTGAACTCAATCCCTCTCCTACTTCCTTGTCTTTTTTCTTGAGCAGCTCCGCAGGAAAAATGTAATGCATCCCTAATTTACATGGGCCGTGTTTAACTCCTGGCCATGACATGACTTCCTTATCAAAAGCTTCCTCATCCAAATAGAACGGTAGCATCCGTGTGTGGAAATTTTCTCGTCTAGCATGTCTCGACCAGATGAATGTGTTGTGTCGGTTCATGCTGAAGGCGATATTCCTCGTGTTGCAATTGAGGATCTCCTTTAGGATACGCAGCCTCTGCGTTGTGTCTATCATAGCATTATACCATTTGGAAAAGGATGCATTGTTGAGTGTTGTGTTCTTCGAGTTTGGTCCTGACTGCCATGGCTCGAACATCTTTTCCATGTGCCCCTTATCTGGTATTGTCGGTTTTCTACCCACGGGTGGCTTCCATTTGAGCATTGTGAATGCCACAAGTAGGTATCCATAGGTGAAGGTTTCTCCCTTCTCCTGTGCTTCCTTGCAAGCTACTATTAGTTCCTCTAGCAGGAAACTACACCAATTGAACACTGCTCCTTATGCACAAAAGTCGATGACGGATAGCACATCTAGAGTGAATTCTCCCCTATAGTAAGACCTCATAACCTTGTTGGTTATGATGTAGCAGCCAGTCTAGACCGTTTTGGGCAGTATTGTTTCAATGATTGTTGTGTGTCCTCCTCTATTTGTGTTAAACTTCTTATATAGGCTAGGCTCGCCTTTCTTTTTCCCGTCCTTGTCAGGGCCCTGAAATCCCTTCAACACATCCTCTCCTTGGGAGGATAGTCCAGTAAGTTGTTGGATATCTTGTGCATGGATTGGATACCACTTATCCAACCATAGACTTATGTCATGCACTCTGTTTATTAAAAATTTCGTGCAGTGCACCATCTCACCTGTGGTACCAAATACTGGTAAGTCTCTCAGGTTCATGATGGTTGAGTTAAATAAGTTGATGAAACCTTCTTTTGGTACAAATTGTATGTCCCCGGCTCCATCTGAATCCATCTCCCAAAATACGTTTGTGTGCATTTGTGGGAACAAAGCTAAGTCTGTGAGATCAAGGTCGAGGAGCTTGACTTGCTCTATCTTCCCTTTAAGATCGCCCACAATTTCGACCCGGGGGTCGCAGGGCTCATCTGGTACCACTTGTTTACACATGGCGCCTTGACTTGCTATGGCTCTCAGCATTCTCACTTCTATAAAAAGTAAGATCTAGGGTTACGTCTACAGCTTTTACAACGGTCCCAACTGGTTCGCACTGCTGAGTTCAGAAATGGCTGTGCTCGTTTTAGAAACAATGCATTCTTGGCTAAGTTCTGAGAGCCTTATACTTGGCTTAATGGGTAAATTTTATCTGTAACTACTAATCATCATGACCGTATGGACTCAATCTGAGTGTGAGTTTTCCGACAGGACAGTTTAATCAAGGTAAATCCTATTGGGCGATCTTGGTATTTACTTATTTGAGTGGAATAGGGACGTGGCCGAATTGAGACCTTTTTGTTTGACGGGTGGGTGTCTCGGCACAAAATTCAATGGAATCCTGGCATAATGCGGCTTTATGGATTAACGGTGTCAGACATGGTACCAGAGTGGCAATAAAGGTTGTGACTAGACTGGGTTTGTGTGGGCTATAACTCATATTAGATTTGGATTCATGGCGTCTCCAACCAGAAAAGGTTGTCTCCGTCATCCTTAATGACTATCATTAATGGGATTTTTCATGCTTCAGGTCCTGTACTGTGAAGTTGTTAGTTATTTATCAACCAACACTTTAAACAAAACAAATGAACTATGTGTTATGGCGTGACACTGCACACATGGACATTATTAAATGAATTTACAAAATTTCAGAAAGAAAATGAAACTCAAATGTAACTAGTGTACAAGCTCCGTCGAATTGGAGTGACTGGCCTTCTTTCTCAGTTTTGAGGTAGGTAGGGCTTCAGGTGAGCGCCATTCACCCATACCGGTCATAGAACACCATCCAGTTGCATGAGTTGGACTGCTCCTGAGGGTCAGATCTCTGCAACTATGAAGGGTCCCAACCAGTGCATACGTAGCTTGCCAGGATGCTTCTGGTATATGNACTCAGTACAGACTCTTGGCTTTGAACTCATATCTCAGAGCTCCATCTCTCCAACTGAAAGTTCTAATTCATTACAGACGCATCCTTTTCTTCTCTCGACCTACAACAAGTACCAACATTAATCCTAAAACTTGGGCGACTTTGATCAACATGACTCAACTCAAACCTAATCAACCAACGATGAACGAGGTATCAACTAGTGAGTGCTTATGCCAATGGACGAACCCTTTTACAATTATATTCAGCCCTATATATAGTTGGGTTGTGTCTTCCTTCTCGGCTTGCACGCTCTCTTGTTCTGTTGCAACCGTTTCTTGCTTGGTTGGAGTTGTGTTGACTTTCGCAACTGCTTTCTATTACTCTTTCTCCTAGCCTCTGATGAAGTTTGTGTAACTCGTGCTTAGCCAAAACTTGCGCAATTCTTTCCCAAAAATGAAGGGCCCAACAGGCTCCAACCACAATCCTTGACTCGTCCTCGAGTCAACCTCTTGGTTCTTTCACATCCCCCAGGACCATCTGTTGTTTTCCCTTGTCCGACTTTTCCTCTTCTTTGAGTTCTTCTATTTGTTTCTTTTCTTCCTTTACCTCCTCAAACGAAGAGCCCAATTCTGGTACTAACTCTAAGGCTCGGTGCTTTACTCCTTGAAAAATTTCAACTTTATCCTACCATTTGGAAATGTTTCAGGCTCCAGGTCATCTTGAATGTCAATGATAGTGGTGGCTTTGGTCATGGTGCGGGTCCGAGGAGCGGCAGATGCAAGGGGTTGTGGGTTCAGGGTTTTGTTCGGTGAGACCCCAGTTCTAGGCCTCTTCACCAATGGTTCAGTACCAAGAACAATGCCCAAGATCTGGTTAACCTGCGCACCTGACAACACAACATCGTCTGGTAGCTATCAGGGGGGGGGGCRGTCTTTTTCTCCGCTCCAGCTGCAGTATCTCTTCTTCCTCCACTAAGTTTGGTTGTGTCAGAGCATATGGATTCTTCTGCTTGGGGCCTGAACTCAATCCCTCTCCTACTTCCTTGTCCTTTTTCTTGAGCAGCTCCGCAGGAAAAATGTAATGCATCCCTAATTTACATGGGTCGTGTTTAACTCCTGGCCATGACATGACTTCCTTATCAAAAGCTTCCTCATCCAAATAGAATGGTAGAATCCGTGTGTGGAAATGTTCTTGTCTAGCATGTCTCGACCAGATGAATGTGTTGTGTCGGTTCATGCTGAAGGCGATATTCCTCGTGTTGCAATTGAGGATCTCCTTCAGGATACGCAGCCTCTGTGTTGTGTCTATCATAGCATTATACCATTTGGAAAAGGATGCATTGTTGAGTGTTGTGTTCTTCGAGTTTGGTCCTGACTGCCATGGCTCGAACATCTTTGTCATGTGCCCCTTATCTGGTATTGTCGGTTTTCTACCCACGGGTGGCTTCCATTTGAGCATTGTGAATGCCACAAGTAGGTATCCATAGGTGAAGGTTCCTCCCTTCTCCTGTGCTTCCTTGCAAGCTACTAGTAGTTCCTCTAGCAGGAAACTACACCAATTGAACACTGCTCCTTATGCACAAAAGTCGATGACAGATAGCACATCTAGAGTGCATTCTCCCCTATAGTAAGACCTCATAACCTTGTTGGTTATGATGTAGCAGCCAGTCTGGACCGTTTTGGGCAGTATTGTTTCAATGATTGTTGTGTGTCCTCCTCTATTTGTGTTAAACTTCTCATATAGGCTAGGCTCGCCTTTCTTTTTCCCGTCCTTGTCAGGGCCCTGAAATCCCTTCAACACATCCTCTCCTTGGGAGGATAGTCTAGTAAGTTGTTGGATATCTTGTGCATGGATTGGATACCACTTATCCAACCATAGACTTATGTCATGCACTCTGTTTATTAAAAATTTCATGCAGTGCGCCATCTCGCCTGTGGTACCAAATACTGGTAAGTCTCTCAGGTTCATGATGGTTGAGTTAAATAAGTTGATGAACCCTTCTTTTGGTACAAATTGTATGTCCCCGGCTCCATCCGAATCCATCTCCTAAAAGATGTTTGTGTGCATTTGTGGGAACAAAGCTAAGTCCGTGAGATCAAGGTCGAGGAGCTTGACTTGCTCTATCTTCCCTTTAAGATCGCCCACAATTTTGACCCGGGGGTCGCAGGGCTCATCTGGTACCACTTGTTTACACACGGCGCCTTGACTTGCTATGGCTCTCAACATTCTCACTTCTATAAAAAGTAATATCTAGGGTTACGTCTGCATCTTTTACAACGGTCCCAACTGGTTCGCACTGCTGAGTTCAAAAATGGCTATGCTCGTTTTAGAAACAATGCATTCTTGGCTAAGTTATGAGAGCCTTATACTTGGCTTAATGGGTAAATTTTATCTGTAACTACTAATCATCATGACCGTATGGACTCAATCTGAGTGTGAGTTTTCCGACAGGACAATTTAATCAAGGTAAATCCTATTGGGCGATCTTGGTATTTACTTATTTGAGTGGAATAGGGACGTGGCCAAATTGAGACCTTTTTGTTTGACGGGTGGGTGTCTCGACACAAAATTCAATGGAATCCTGGCATAATGCGGCTTTATGGATTAACGGTGTCAGACATGGTACCAGAGTGGCAATAAAGGTTGTGACTAGACTGGGTTTGTGTGGGCTATAACTCATATTAGATTTGGATTCATGGCGTCTCCAACCAGAAAAGGTTGTCTCCGTCATCCTTAATGACTATCATTAATGGGATTTTTCATGCTTCAGGTCCTGTACTGTGAAGTTGTTAGTTATTTATCAACCAACACTTTAAACAAAACAAATGAACTATGTGTTATGGCGTGACACTGCACACATGGACATTATTAAATGAATTTACAAAATTTCAGAAAGAAAATGAAACTCAAATGTAACTAGTGTACAAGCTCCGTCGAATTGGAGTGACTGGCCTTCTTTCTCAGTTTTGAGGTAGGTAGGGCTTCAGGTGAGCGCCATTCACCCATACCGGTCATAGAACACCATCCAGTTGCATGAGTTGGACTGCTCCTGAGGGTCAGATCTCTGCAACTATGAAGGGTCCCAACCAGTGCATACGTAGCTTGCCAGGATGCTTCTGGTATATGNCAATTCTTTCCCAAAAACGAAGGGCCCAACAGGCTCCAACCACAATCCTTGACTCATCCTCGAGTCAACCGCTTGGTTCTTTCACATCCCCCAGGACCATCTGTTGTTTTCCCTTGTCCGACTTTTCCTCTTCTTTGAGTTCTTCTATTTGTGTATTTTCTTCCTTTACCTCCTCAAACGAAGAGCCCAATTCTGGTACTAACTCTAAGGCTCGGTGCTTTACTCCTTGAAATATTTCAACATTGTCCTACCATTTGGAAATGTTTCAGGCTCCAGGTCATCTTGAATGTCAATGATAGTGGTGGCTTTGGTCATGGCGCAGGTCCAAGGAGCGGCAGATGCAAGGGGCTGTGGGTTCAGGGTTTTGTTTGGTGAGACCCCAGCTCTAGGCCTCTTCACCAATGGTTCAGTACCAAGAACAATGCCCAAGATCTGGTTAACCTGCGCACCTGACAAGATAGCATCGTCTGGTAGCTATCAAGGGGGGGGGTGGTTTTTTTCTCCGCTCCAGCTGCGGTATCTCTTCTTCCTCCACTAAGTTTGGTTGTGTTAGAGCATCTGGATTCTTCTGCTTGGGGCCTGAACTCGATCCCTCTCCTACTTCCTTGTCTTTTTTCTTGAGCATCTCCGCAAGAAAAATGTAATGCATCCCTGATTTACGCGGGCCGCATTTAACTCCCGTCCATGACATGAATTCCTTATCGAAAGCTTCCTCATCCAAATGGAACGATAGCATTCGTGTGTGGAAATGTTCCCATCTGGCATGTCTCGACCAGATGAATGTGTTGTGTCGGTTCATGCTGAAGGTGATATTCCTCGTGTTGCAATTGAGGATCTCCTTCAAGATACGCAGCCTCTGCGTTGTGTCTATCATAGCATTATACCATTTGGCAAAGGATGCATTGTTGAGTGTTGTGTTCTTCGAGTTTGGTCCAGACTGCCATGGCTCGAACATCTTTTCCATGTGCCCCTTATCTGGTATTGTCGTTTTTCTACCCACGGGTGGCTTCCATTTGAGCATTGTGAATGCCACAAGTAGGTATCCATAGGTGAAGGTTCCTCCCTTCTCTTGTGCTTCCTCGCAAGCTACTAGTAGTTCCTCTAGTAGGAAACTACAACACTGCTCCTTGTGCGCAAAAGTCGACGACGGATAGCACATCTAGAGTGAATTCTCCCCTATAGTAAGACCTCATAACCTTGTTGGTTATGATGTAGCAGCCAGTCTGGACCATTTTGGGCAGTATTGTTTCAATGACTGTTGTGTGTCCTCCTCTATTTGTGTTAAACTTCTCGTATAGGCTAGGCTTGCCTTTCTTTTTCACGTCCTTGTCAGGGCCCTAAAATCCCTTTGACACATCCTCTCCTTGGGAGGATAGTCCAGTAAGTTGTTGGATAATTTCGTGCAGCGCACCACCTCACCTATGGTACCAAATACTGGTAAGTCTCTTAGGTTCATGATGGTTGAGTTAAATAAGTTGATGAACCCTTCTTTTGGTACAAATTGTATGTCCCCGGCTCCATCCGGAGCCATCTCCCAAAAGACGTTTGTGTGCATCTGTGGGAACAAAGCTAAGTCCGTGAGATCAAGGTCGAGGAGCTTGACTTGCTCTATCTTCCCTTTAATATCGCCCACAATTTCGACCCGGGGTCGCAAGGCTCATCTGGTACCACTTGTTTACACATGGCGCCTTGACTTGCTATGGCTCTCAGCATTCTCACTTCTATAAAAAGTAAGATCTAGGGTTACGTCTGCAGCTTTTACAATGGTCCCAACTGGTTCACACTACTGAGTTCAGAAATGGCTATGCTCATTTTAGAAACAATGCATTCTTGGCTAAGTTCTGAGAGCCTTATACTTGGCTTAATGGGTAAATTTTATCAGTAACTGCTAATCATCATGATCGTATGGACTCAATCTGAGTGTGAGTTTTCCAACGGGACAGTTTAATCAAGGTAAATCCTATTGGGCGATCTTGGTATTTACTTATTTGAGTGGAATAGGGACGTGGCCGAACTGAGACCTTTTTGTTTGACGGGTGGGTGTCTCGGCACAAACTTCAATGGAATCCTAGCATAATGTGGCTTTATGGATTAACGGTGTCAGACATGGTACCAGAGTGGCAATAAAGGTTGTGACTAGACTGGGTTTGTGTGGGCTATAACTCATATTAGATTTGGATTCATGGCGTCTCCGACTAGAAAAGGTTGTCTCCACCATCCTTAATGACTGTCATTCATGGGCTTTCTCATGCTTCAGGTCCTGTACTGCGAAGTTGTTAGTTCTGTATCAACCAACACTTTAAACAAAGCAAATGAACTATGTGTTATGGCGTGACACTGCACACATGGACATTATTAACTGAATTTACAAAATTTCAGAAAGAAAACGAAACTCAAATGTAACTAGTGTACAAGCTCCGTCAGATTGGAGTGATTGGCCTTCTTTCTCAATTTTGAGGTAGGTAGGGCTTCAGGTGAGCGCCATTCACCCATATCGGTCATAGAACACCATCCATTTGCATGAGTTGGACTGCTCCTGAGGGTCAAATCTCTGCAACTATGAAGGGTCCCAACCAGTGCATATGTAGCTTGCCAGGATGCTTCTAGTATATGATGTTGTAGAGTAACACCTTGTCCCCTTGTGTAAATACCTTGGTCTTAATGTGTCGATCATGCCAAGCATTTTTTCTTGCCTTTTCCACGGACTAATGGAAGTCTGCTAGAAATCTGGTTTCCTCGAGTTCTTGTAGCTCTGCAAGTATCTGCGCCACTGATTCTTCGTCTGTCATACATGTGGCTCGTGCAATGTACAGACTTGGAGTGATGAAATCTGCAGGCACCACTTCCTCTCTCCCATAAACTAGCTGGAATAGTGTGCATCTGTGGAGTTTCTTTGTAGTTGTCCTGTAGGCCCATAGTACCACTGGAACTCTATCATCCCAGTCCTCTCGGTTTGTGCAACAGACCTTTGTTAGTCCCCTTTCTAGGATTTTGTTGAAGGCTTTGACTGTTTCGTTGGCCTATGGGTGGTATGGATTGCTCTTGTGATGTTGAATCATAAATTTTGTTGTAAGTGTTGCTATAGTGTTGCTAATGAAATGAGTTCCCTGATCGTTGGTTAGGCTCCTAGGACATCCGAACCAGGTAATAATATTCTCAAAAATGAACCTGGTAGTAGTGTCTGTTAAACAGTATTGTACCATTGTTTCTTATGCCCAATAGGTAAGGTAGTCAGTTGCGTTAATGACATATCTAGCCTTTGAATGTTTGGTTGTGGGGTCGATTGGTCTAATGAATTCAACTGCCCATTTCTCAAATTCCTGTAGAGCTCTAACTAGTTGTAATGGTAGTTCATCTCGACGTGATGACTTACCTACCCGTTGACAAACATCACATGATCTAGCATATGCTTTTGCATCCTTGAAAAGTATTTCCCACCAAAGTCCTACCTGTAGAACTTTTTGTTCCGTGGCCTTTCCTCCGACATGGCCTATTGTAATTCCACTATGGCATTCCCAGAGTATATCCTGCCTTTCGTGATCCAAGACACATCGTCTGAGAATGTTGTCTAGTCCTAGTTTGTACAACTGTATGGCGATCAGCTGGTAATCTGCTACTGTAACAACCATATGGCATTTTTGGGTTGTGGAATATGTTTCAGGACAGACCCCTGTACTGAGAAAGATTGTTATGTCCTCGAGGTATTTTGGTATGGCCTCAATCATGAATAAGTCTACATCTAGGAGCTAGTCATCCACTTCTCCGCTACTTTCTCCTCACTCTAGCCTGGATAGATGGTCGGGTTTGACGTTGCATCATCCTGGCTTGATGATGACTTCAAAAGAAAATTCCTGAAACAACAACATCCATCTACAAATTCTCCCTTCTAACACAGGTTTGTTAACTAGGTATTTCAATGTGGAATGATCAGTAAAGAATTTGAAATGAGACCCTAATAGATAGTGTTTGAATTTTTGTAAAGCGTAGATCATTGCTAAGCCTTCCCATTCTGTCATTGTATAGTTGCACTCCGCTTTTGACAGCTTCTGACTCACAAAGTAGATGGGATGATCCATAGCTCCATCTTCGGGTTGCATTAGGATAGCTCCTGAGGCAATTCCTGAAGCATCTACATGTACGTGAAATTCCTTCTCCCAGTTTGGGAATATTAGAATCAGTGTTGTAATGAGTTTCTCCTTAAGTGTCTCAAATGCTTTGTCACATTCAGGAGTCCATTGGAACATTTCATCCTTTTTTAGGAGGTTTTCCAAAGGTGCAGTAATGTTGGCATATCTTCGAATGAATCTATGGTAGTAACATGTGTGTCCTAGTGTGGAGAGCAACTATTTAGCACTTGTAGGCGGTGTCATATTCACAATGACCTCAATTTTGGCTAGGTCTACCAATACTCCTTCTCAGCAGACTATGTGTCCCAACAGGTTTCCATGTGGCACGCAAAAGATACATTTTCTGAGATTTAATGAGATTTGCAATTCTCCGCATCTATCAATCATCAGTCTCAACAGTGCTACATGTTCCTTAAGCAAGCTATATATTGTCCAATCATCCATATAGACTTCTATAAATTTGTGAATGAACTCTCTAAAGGCTTCTATCACAATCCTGGAGAAAACTACAGGGGCGTTTTTTAACCCAAATGGAATCACATTGTATGCAAAAGATCCCCATTTTGTAATGAAAGTGGTCTTTCTTTTGTATTCTTCAATAATCCTAACTTGATGGTATCCTGGAAAACCATCTGTAAATGAGTATGCTTCTTTTCCCGCAACTTGTTCTAGCACCTCATCAGTAAAGGGTGTTGGGAAAGGGTCATGCACACAGGCAGAGTTGAGACTCATATAGTCTACACAAACTCTAATATCCTCTGTGTCTTTCTTACTTTGAATGACTATCGGTATAACCCACTCTTCTTCATCTACCACAAAAATGAGACATGCTTCCAACATCTTATCAATCTCCTTCTTAACTTTCTCTTTTACTCTTGGGTTAAGACGGTAAGGTCTATGTCTGACAGGCTTGGATCCTTGTTTTAACTCAATCTT
>JZKD02S2435881.1:8227-27723 GCA_000966675.3 Picea glauca
AATAAGATTGTACTGAGGGTATGTCGATAGGGGCACCCGAGACAGTGTCAACAAAGAGGATGGATATGATCTTCAGACATGGGGGAGTAGCATATGCCGCAAAGTGTGTGATCACCACACGAAGGGATTCAGACAGTCGCCAATAGTATTAGGCAGAGATCAAGGCTTTGTTGAGTCAGCATGAGCAGGTTTTTGGTCCAATGTCGCCATGGAGACCCCCAGACAAAGGGTTTGAGCACACCATTGAGACAGAGGAGGGTGCAAAACTTGTGATTACAACACCCTATTGTCATCCTAGGAGGTTCAAGGATGAGATAGAAAGAGCAATTAAGGAATTGCGGAGACATCATGCTCAGTAGTAGTCCATTTGCTTGTTCAGTAGTCTTGGTCATGAAGAAGGATGGTACTATGAGGATGTGTATAGATTACTGTGCTTTGAACAAAAAGACGTTCAAAATCGATATCCTATCTCACACATTGATGAGTTGATGGATGAACTACATGGGGCTGTTTTCTTCTCAAAGATTGTTTTACACTCTGGCTACCATCAGATCAACATTAGAGAGCAGGATATAGAGAAGACGACATTCATATGCCATTATGGACATTTTGAGTTCCTGGTTATGCCATTTGGGCTAACCAATGAACCAACCACATTCCAGTCTTATATGAACCGTATATTTCGAGATCACTCGAGGAAATCGATATTGGTGTTCTTCAATGACATATTGATATACAACAAGACATCGAAGGAGCATTTGAAATATTTGGATGATGTACTCAACATTTTGGAGGCACAATCACTGTATGCCAAGGAGTCAAAGTGTGAGTTTGGCATGACAAAGTTACTTTACTTGGGTCACATTATCAGCGCACAGGGGGTGGAGGTGCATCAGGAGAAGATCAGGGTCATCTTGGATTGGCCAATACCCAAGAATGTGACAGAGTTGAGGAGTTTCTTCGGGTTGTGCAGCTACCTCAGGAGGTTCGTGAAGAGTTTTTCACAGTTGGGGGCACCACTCACCGACCTCACCATGCGGGGAGCCTTAATATGGATTGACGAGTAGCAAAAGGCATTTGAGCAGATGAATGTAGTCATGGGCACATGCCCAGTACTAACATTGCACGATTTCATGCGACCATTTGTTTTGGAGTGTGATGCATCAGGAGAGGGGATCAGAGCAGTGTTGATGCAGGGGGGACACCCCATTGTATTTGAGAGCAGGAAGCTCAGCTAGCTAGAGAGGCTGTATCCAATTTACGACAAGGAGATGCTAGCAATAATCCATGCTTTGACCAATTTCCGACAATACTTGGTGGGCAACAAATTTGTGGTCAAGACGGACCATAATAGCTTGAAGTATTTCCTTGAGCAAAAAGATCTCAGCGAGAGGCAACAAAAGTGGGTGACAAAGGTCCAGGGCTTTGATTTTGACAGAGTATGTCAAGGGAAAGAAAAACATTGTGGTAGATGCACTGTCTAGGAGACTAGCGACTTGTTCCTTGATGGAGATGTTAGCAGATTGGAAATCACACTTGTAAGTAGAGTATTCCAAGAATAAGTTTGCATGTGAGTTATTGGACGGACAGGTACAAGACGATAAGTATAGAGTCATAGATGAGGTCATCTTCTATAAAGACCGAGTCTACCTTGTGCTCGGATCTAATCTAAAAAAGAAGATCTCAACGGCAATACACGACTCACCTTTAGCAGGCCATCAGGGCTTCTTCAAGACATACATGCAGGTCATGGAGATATTCTCTTGGAAGGGTGTCAAGAAGGATGTGATGAGACATATCGACGAGTGTGTGACTTGTTAGCAGAACAAGTCAGAGTAGACACTCCCAACAAGGTTGCTTGAGCCACTCCCTATTTCAGAGCAGAAATGGGAAAGTATATCCATGGACTTCATTACAGGCATACCTAAGGCTGAGGGTAAGGACTGCATATTTGTAGTGGTCGACAAATTGACCAAATTTGCGCACTTTTTCGCGATTCCTACAGACTACAACGAAGTGCAGGTGGCAGAGTTGTTCTTCAGGGAGATCTTTAGACTTCATGGGTTGCCACAGAGTATAGTCAGTGATAAAGATAGTTGGTTCATCAACACATTTTGGCAGGAGTTATTCAGATTGGTTGGTACAGAGTTGACACCCAGCACCAGTTACCACCCCTAGACTCATGGGCAGACTGAGATAGTCAACAAGTGGATAGAGGGATACTTGAGGAACTATGTGAGCGGACAACAGAAAGCGTGGGTAAGGTGATTACATCTTGGAGAGCACTGTTACAACACTACCTTCCACATGTCCATAGGTATGATCCCATTCAGAGCATTATATGGATATGATGCTCCCACTTTGATTGATTTGGTTTTTGGAGACAACAGGGCTCCTAAGGCCAAAGACTGGATAGCAGAGAGTTAGGAGTTTCTCAAGGTATTAAAGGAGAATCGACAGGTGGTGCAGAATCGACAGAAGGTAAATGCAGATAGACACAAGATAGAGCGTAGCTTTGAGGTTGGGGATCTAGTATTCCTAAGGATACAACCATACATGCAGTCATCTTTGAAGAAGAGCGAGGCAAAGAAGCTTAAACCCAGATTCTATGGACCATACACAGTCATACGCAGGGTAGGTGAAGTGGCCTACGAGTTATAACTACCAGAGGGGAGCTAGATTGACAACGTGTTCCATGTTTCTTGCCTCAAGAAAGTGGTGGGACAGTTCATTAGCACGTCTGAGGGGCTACCGCCTTTGGATGAGGAGGGATAGTTAGAGTTGGTTCCAGAGGAGATATTGGAGTTTAGAGAGAGGAAATTGAGGAGTCAAGTCATTAGAGAGTGTTTGGTCAGATGGAGGGGACTTCCAGTAGAGGATACTACTTGGGAGAGTGATAATATTTTGCAACACCCTGGATTGATGTTGCTTGAGGACATGCAATCCTGGGAAGGGAGGATTGTAATGTCCCTTTCCGAGTGAGGACTTCAGAGAGGAGGGCTTTGTAGTCTAAACATTCCCTTTAGACTATAGCCAGGAAGAAACACGGGAAAGTGTTCATTTGATGTCATTTCACTAGGGAAATGTAATTTGAAAGTGACATTAAGTGACTAAGTGGAAAAAGGTAATTAAGCACTTAAGTGAATATTAAATAAGAAAACTTAGGAAAAATGCTTAAGTGAAAGTCAACGAAGAATTAGGGTTTTAGTGGATTTAAGGGGAGGAAAAGCGACCTAATGGGTCATTATTGATGATTTGGGGAATTGAAACCAAAGCTATGAGGAGAAGCCCAGTTTCAAGCGAATTTGAGGATACTTGTGGATTCTAGGAGGAAGACGTCGAGGGATTGGATTCGATGTTGAGTGTAATGTCCTCACTGGCCTAGGAAGCATAAGGAATGGTTCTGCTAGCCTAAATTGGTTCCCATAGGTTAAGTCAGAAAGGTTACCTAGGGAACTCAACTTTTGCCTAGGAAATGACTTTATAAAGTGATAAAGGGAAAAAGGGAGACATGGGTCTTAGGCAAGAGAAAGTCACTTAGAAATTATAAAGTGTGCAAGCATAAAGTGACTTTAAAAGAAAATTAAAAAGTAAAGTGAGGGGGAGTTAATTCAATGAAGGAATAAAAAGAGGGGAAAAGAGGACGCACCCCTCATTCTTGCCATTGTCATTTTGGAAAAAGATTTTGGAGAGCTCTTGAGAAAATAGTCTAGGGTTTTGGAGAAACCCTTCATTGCTTCTGGTTTCGGTGTTGCAACGATACACCCTAGCTAGTATTGGGATCATAATCACTCAGATTTTGACATTGTGCTGCATTGATAAGGAGAGAGTCATTCTCAAGATCGGTTTATTGAGCTTGGTGGAGAATCTTCTTAGTGGTTCTTCGGTGCATATTTGGCAAATCAATTTCTTAGTTATTGGCTGAGTTTACAGGTGTGGGTGCTGATATTCTTATGTTGGGCGCTTTGTCATGCCTTGGGCGACTTGTGTTGCTTGGGGACCGAGCTGTTGAAGAGAGGAATCACAGGCATCATTGTTAGCTCGTATATAATCCTTGTGGGGCACCAATCCTCTGAACTAAGCAGATCTTTAGCATAAGGATAGAAACAAACAACTTTTGCTGGGAGGCCGAGTTATATCCTCAAGCTGGGCGCATTTATTCGCTACTTCTGGACTGTGAAACACTGCCACTATTCCCTGGAGTCTATTTCGGTGCTTGGTCGAACATCAACAAACTTTCTGGGCGTATTCTATCATTGTATGTTCCTATATTTACAGCTGCATAAATATATATAGTGTTGGTGTTTCCTAGAGGGGTCGAATCTCTACCTTGAAGTGTCCCTTTGCTGTTGCTAGAAAACAGTATTCCACTCTCAGCTGATCGCTACAGGAGTTCACCTATTCGCCATTTAACTCAGGTTCTATTTATTATTAGAGCCTGTGTATTTGTTTGCTGAAATTATCATTGGAATTTTCATTGTGAACGTCCTGGGACAGTCTATGTATGCTCTTCTTGATTTTAATAGAATGAGCAACCACTACTTCTAGCATTTTTCCTTGCAGTAACATATTCAACGACAGTCATTATTGGAAATTACTTATGAATTTTCATGAGGTCTCTTCATTGTAAAAAGATATAAGAAAATTGCATCTACAACGGCTAGTATACAAACTGTTTGAAGAAATACCACAATGACAATACCTCCTTAAACTCAGAAAAATTACCTCCACTCTAGAGAATACCGAGGTGGGTATTTTACATTGAGAGACACACCATAGCTAGTTGAGGAGACCACACAGGTTTTYCATTGCTTTCGTTACAGATCTACAGTCAGATTGASYGTGGAGATCAAAGATCCAACTCCAATAGYTATATTCCAGTGTGAGTTCTAGATGAGACATCAGAGGTATAGTGGGTTGCTCTTCCYGAGGAGGCCTAGCRAACCTAAACCCTCAKAACCCATTTGAGATCAGGGGAAGGTTGTTAAGTTCYAAAGACTTGAATACAAAAGCACCACAATAGATATAAAARAACAATATGCAAAATCTCTTTTATTACTATCAAACCCTTAGGGTAGGGMAAAACACCATACAATGGATCCTATTAKGGAAGGGATCCTCTCCTGTTCACTTGCCTTTTCGAGGGGGCATCTACTGAGCTACAACTCACAATACTATACTTTTCTTCATATCTCTTTACATTGCTTGAACCCCTTTATATAGTGCTACCATCACCTAAGAACATTCTAGAGGAGGAATATTCTAGAAGCAGAACCTTCTAAGAAGTCCCCTTACATTTATTATATCTAATTACCATTGTGGGCCTTATTTAATAATATAGTGGACCTAGTCCACCTTAAATTGAATGGCCTCCACTATCTCTCTAGCTACCTAACATTCCATCCCCCTTATGAAAGCGTTTTACTCAATGCTTGTTATGAGGGTAGACAACCATATACTAGGGTCCCATGGATAAGTGTGGACCATAGTGCTGAAGTAAACTAGAGAACCAGGTTTCCATGTAGAAATGAAAGCCATCATGTTGAAGTAATCCAACCACCATTGTAAACCAGGGTCCCATGTCTAAGTGCTCCTGTAAATTCCACGCGAAAGATATCTGAACTCAAGAACCAACTGAAAATGATGCTCCAAAGATCTACATTGATTATGGGGATCCAAATATGTAGATCCCTCCATATCCACAAAATCATCTGAATAACACACTAGTATTGGAGAATACTAAAAAATAGTGTGCATAGAAGGCGTTGGAATTCTCTCCATAATGTGCTCTACATGAGGTGAAGGAGAG
Source organism: Picea glauca (assembly GCA_000966675.3). NCBI lineage: Eukaryota > Viridiplantae > Streptophyta > Pinopsida > Pinales > Pinaceae > Picea > Picea glauca. The sequence continues at coordinate 14,037 of JZKD02S2435881.1, forward strand.
TCATCAAATAGAAGATGGAAGTGGTTGTCATCCAAAAAATGACAACTATCCATCTACCAATCATCATAATCATCTTCCAAAGCATACGAAGAATACACTTCTTGATGATATTCATTGATGATGTTCATCTCCTTCATGTTCGCCAAGGACTTACAAATACTAGGAAAATCATCCCTGAGAGCTTCTTGAGTGTAATGCATTTGGGATTTGAGTGCTTCAATCGTGTATAGAATTTCTTTGAGTTGAGAGTGCATATCCATTGGAAACACACATATAATATATCAAAAGAAAACTCTTAAAATGATTTATCCAATGGCATTGATCTGGTAGCAATTTGAGCACCCTATGAAAAGTTATGAACTTTGCAGTCCCGCCGCCGTCACGAAAAACCCCAAAAATCATTGATTTTCTATCAGCGATATCTTCACTTCCAGAGCTCTGATTGAGATGATTTTTTTTTGAAATTAGGTGAAATTGTGAGAGGAACTTAGATATGCAATTTGTTTTGAAAAATTCAGCCCTAACTGCTACAGAAATTAGAAAAATCACGCGGCCGTCCGCGGAAAAAAAAAACCCTGAAAATTGCAGATTTTAAAATGCAAATAACTTGACTTCCCAGACTCCGTTTCAGGCAAATTTTTTTTAACTTGGGTTTTTTTTTTGTTTGTTTTCTTTATCTGAGAGGAACTTAGATCTACAACCAGATTTTGCAAATTTTGCACCAAAACCTACAAAAATCGTTCGGAATGTTGCGACGCTCTTTTTTTTTTCTCCGAAAAAATAAATCTACAAAAAATAAAAATATTTGCCCACACTTCTTGCCGAGGAAAGTGCTCTGATACCACTTGTTAACTTTCAAAGACTTGAATACAAAATACTACAATAGTACCAAAGATATCTGAATACAATCACCACACAAGATATATGGAACAATATGCAAAATCTCTTTTATTACTATCAAACCGTTAGGTTAGGGCAACACTATACAATGGATCCTATTATGGAACGGATCCTCTCATGTTCACTTGCCGCCTCTTCGAGGGGGCATCCTCATATTGAGCTACAACTCAAAATACAATACTTTTCTTCATATCTCATTACATTGCTTGAACCCCTTTATATAGTGCTACCATTACCTAAGAACATTCTAAAGGAGGAATATTCTAAAAGCAGAACCTTGTGGTCCTTATTTATTAATATATTTGTTGAGTCTCAGATTTGACACTTCTAATGCCCTATATTACCCTCTATCTGAGCCTATTATACCTATGCCATGCGTATCTAATTGACTGTTTCCTCCATAAATACAGTTGATGACCTTGTTCACATGCATAAGAGGTAACTTATGATTAAAGCATGATTTGTTTAGTTTTATTGAGTTAATTCGATTAAATGCTTGATGATGTATGATCCTAATCACTTTGACTCTTAAGCAGCATGATCTGGTACCCAGTCTATTCTGGTACCAAGGCTCCACCTATTTCGGTACCAGCCTATGCTAATCCGGTACTAGAAATAATTCAAAATTTTGGAAATCTTCTAGTGGAAAATCGGGTACATGGGTTTTGTCCACAATGATGTTTTCATGCGGACATGTGAGTTAGAATTCACCTAGCTTGCACGTGTGGACCTCCAGCTCAGGCTGAATGATTTTGCCAAAATTATAAAAAAAACTCAAACTACCAACTTGCGCCTCGATTTTCGTGCATATGGTATCAAATCTATAAATTCTAATACATGGGTTTTGTCCAAAATATGACAAATTGAGTACTGCGTGGGCCGTTTTTCAAAATTAGAATTGGTTTGGGAGATATGGGTGGGGGACTAACTCGAATCTACCTAAATTGTTAAAAAACACAGATTTTTGGGATTTATCCTAAAATTGTAAAAATTGTTTTCTTAGCTTGGGGATTCGGTTTCATTCATTCCTCCATGGATTTTATGTATAAATAAGACCTCATAGGTCTGAGTAGAAGGGAATTATCATGATGTAAGAATGGTTCTTAAAGGAGAATTGTTATGATGTAGAATGGATTCATGAAAAGACTCTTTTTGTAAACCTACTTGTTGGAGATTAATGCAAGATTGAATTCAATGATTTTGTCTCTCTTAGAAGTTAACATCTGGTGATCTAAAAGGTTCCATGTTGGCATCGGCAAGGGCCACTGATCCAACTTGGTAAGCTTATTGTAAATTGTTAGTGTAGATTTTCATTTCATGTATTTGTTATTTTGCTTTCATGTTGTTTTGTTTGGTTTCACTATTTGAATTTGTTGCAAAGTGTGGTAATGCAGGAACAATTGGATCTTCATATTTCACCATACATGAGCTTTAATGGAGCATCCCACTTAGTTTAGTTGCTCTAGGAGATAGATCTTAAGTTCATCTTTTCATTTCATGAGCCTCTAATGAACAGATTTGTCACCTAAGAAAGAACCTTTTGATTCATTGTTTGCTTGAGAAATTTTGTTATTAGTTTTTTCTTCTAAGTTTGGAGTTGTATTGTTGAAGTGTACCCAAATTTGATTGCTAAGAGTAGCAGCTACAAATAACTAATTCAAAGTCCATCTTTCCACTTCATGAGCTTGTAAATGGACAAGGCATTATCTGGGCGAAATCTTTTGAGTGCATGATTGCAAGTTTCGCTTTTTAATTTATGAACTGTGTGAAGAGTGAAAACAAAGTATTGGTTTTTTATATGGTTTCCTTAATTGAACTATACTGATCAGACATAGGAACCTATCTATTATCGGCATATATAGTGCATCAACTCTTTTGATTATGAATCCCGATTGATAATTTATGTTTGGTAATATATTATGCAAATAATTGCACCAACAATATCTAACTACCATTGTGGGCCTTATTTAATAATATAGTGGACCTAGTCCACCTTACATTGAATGGCCTCCATTATCTCTTTAGTTACCTAACAAAGGTGCTTCATTTGAGCCATTCGACACATTTTTCTGAGCCTTCTAGCCATCGGGGCATCAATTCAGCCAGTGGAGTTGCAACGTGTTTGACAGACAAAGGAGAGATCACAGATTCTCAGATCTACTCATCCAGAGGGCCAGTGATCTAGATTCCTTTTGACCCATTGGAGAGGGAGGCGGGGCACTCCATTCGAGACAGGTCCAATCATATTCTGACGGTGGAATCTACGTGGGTGACTCTTTCAGTGTTAGCCAGCGTGAGGGTATTCCCAATAGTTGGACAAATTACTTCCGACAGTGACAGAGAGATCCAGGAGCCTAGCAACAACAAATCCATACAAGGTGAGTCTTCTAGAGAAGAAGGCAACTTCATTGGGACAAATCTCATCAGATTCGGAGGAGTCTTGCTCGTGCATGCATCAGATTCATCTTCCGACCGCAGATCCAACGTTGCATGCAACAATAAACCCATGCATGTCACAGATCAGGCTTGCATGTGAATGATCTAGTGACGCATGTTAGTTCTAGGTAGTGTTCCATTCTTTTACTAGTATTCCAGTATAGATCTAGTCATTTGAAGGTCTAATTGAACACTGATTTGGTTATTTTTACATGCATGTAGTCTGTGTGTGAAGTTTTGTACATGCATGTCATTATTGTAATTGCTTGACTATTCAATATATCTTAAACAAATTCAAGTTATCAAATGTAGTCAGAAACCTAAATAACCCATTCAACCATCCAAAGAGTATCAGATCTGCGACAGACAGGGTCAATAGAGAGTTAATATCCAGATCTGCGAATTTGGGATATTACACCCTATTCTCACGAGAAATGATACTCCAGTAGCAGTAGCAGGAGAGGGAAGAGTGGAACTCCCTAATGGTAGTTTTGAGAATGTTTTACATGTTCCAAAGCTTTCTATAAATTTGCTTTTAGTTTATTAGATCACTTAGACAGGTAGAAAGGTTGAATTTACATCAGATTTAGTTTCTGTACATGACATGCATGACAATTCCATTATTGCAATTGGTGAGGTAGATCACAAATCAAGTTTGTATAAATTCTCTAAGTTTGCCGACCATGACTCTTTACTACTTACGCATGTTGATGATACTAGTAGAGTATTGCATGCGAGATTTGGTCATTTAAACTTTAGGTACATGTAGTGACTTGCCAAGCAAGGAATGGTCAAAGGCTTGCCAAACATTCACTTTTTTGAAGTGGTTTGTGAAGGATGCATTCTTGGCAAGCGTCCTGAAGAGAAGTTTGAAAAGGGGAAGTCAAGGAGAGCCTCCTCTTCCTTGGAGCTTGTTCATAGTGATCTCATGGGTCCATTTCCACATGTGTCGATCAACAAAGTAAAGTATGTCCTTACATTTATTGATGATTACTCATGCTATACTTGGGTTTATTTTCTCAGGCAAATGTTTGAAGTTTTTGAGCATTTCAAAGACTTCAAAGCTCTAGTAGAGACACAGACTGGGAAGAAGATCAAGATCCTTCGTACAGACAATGGGGGGGAATATATCAACAACGATGTTCATAATCTTTGTCGTGAGGCTGGTATCTAGTTGTAACATACTGTTCCATACACTCCACAACATAATGGAGTTGCTGAAAGGAAGAACAAATCTCTTAAGGAGATGACCAGTTGCATGTTGCATGCGAGGTCTCTTCCTTCCAAGCTTTGGGCTGAGGCACTTAACTGTGCTGCTTACATACAAATCATATCTCTTCATAGACCTGTTGAGGACATGACACCTTTTGAGGCTTGGATGGGTGACAAACCAAATGTCACACTTTCACATCTTTGGATCTTGCACATGGGCGGCGGGCCCATATTCCTTCTGAAAAGTGGAAAGCATTAGATCCGCAGAGCACACCTTGCATCTTTGTGGGATATCCAAATTATGTGAAGGGGTACAGGTTGATTGATCCCTCTGCAGACCGACTCATCATTGAGCGCAGTGTTCAGTTTGAGGAGAGTCCTTTGCATGCACCACCAGTGCAACATACATATACTCTTGTGCTTCCATCAGATCCAGACATCAGAGATGATGATTCCATACACTAAGATGCTACATATTCAGATTTAGAGGATTTCGTACAAGGAGATGAGCAGGTAGTACAGCCAGATGAGGAGCCAGTGTCAGAGCTTTAGCAGATGCCCAAGTGGGCACAATCCACACTTCAGGCAGCAGGCGACCTTACATGGGATCCATTGGATTCGAGGAGGACTCTATCTCAACATGAGGAGCCTTCTCATATACTTTCATCATTTGAACCAACGATGCCCATGCATTGCTATATGGTTCAATCTTTCGATCCGCAGATCTACAGTGAGGTTGTGGGAAATCCATTATGGGAAGCAACCATGTAGTAGTATGACTTAGTCCTAGAGAATCATACTTGGGATCTGGTTCCACTTCCACCAGGGAGGAAACTTGTCAGATGCAAATGGGTCTATAGGACCAAGAGAGCAATAGATGGTAAGGTAAGCAGGTAGAAGGCAAGATTAGTTGCAAAAGGATTTCAACATATTCATGGGATAGATTATGACAAGACTTTTGCTCCTGTAGCAAAGATGGACTCCATTTGCTTGGTTCTAGCCATTGCAACAACCAAAGGATGGGAAGTTCACTAGATGGATGTGGAGAATGCTTTTCTTCATGGTGATCTTTCAAAGGAGATCTACATGGAGTAGCCACCGGGGTTGATTCAAAACTCATCTTTAGTATGCAGACTAAAGAAGTCACTCTATGGCCTCAAGCATGCACCTAAAGCATTGTATGAAAAGATGGATTCTTATTTGCTTTCACATGATTTTGTTAGATGTAAATTTGATTGCAATGTTTACATGCTGAGGACTATTGACTCTTTGATGATTTTAGTACTCTATGTTGATGATCTTTTGATCACTGGTAGCTCTGCTTCAGCCATTGCTATGGTCAAAGATATTTTGCATGACAGGTTCTCTATGATGGACGTGGGTCCACTTCACTTCTTTCTTGGTCTTGAGATTAGTCAGGATGCTTCTGGCATCAAACTTTCTCAAACTAAGTATGCCAGGGATCTTTTGGATAGATTCCACATGACAAACTGTAAGTCTGCACATAAACCCTTCTTATCTGGGATTAGACTTGAGGATGGCGGGGATACACCACTAGTGGACAACACTTTGTATCAACAGTTGGTGGGGAGTCTTGTGTATCTCACCCACACTCGTCCAGATATCTCATATGCAGTAGGAGCAGTTTCCAGATACATGCAGAAGCCCCATGATCTGCACTGGAAGGCTGCCAAGTGCATCCTCAGATATGTTCAGGGAACCATGAGTTATGGGATTCACTATGCAACTGGTTGTGCATTGGATCTCATAGGCTTCACAGATTCAGATTGGGTTGCCGATGGCATAGATCACAAGTTCAATTCAGGGTACACTCTTAGTTTGGGTATGGGCCCTATTTGCTGGTCAAGTAAGAAGCAATCAACCATTGCTTTATCTTCCGTAGAGGCTGAGTACAGAGGAGTAGTCAATTGTGTCATTTAGGCACTTTGGCTTCATCACTTCCTTACCGAGCTTGGTATCCAGTTTCACTATCCGACTGTCATATGGTGTGACAATCAAAGTACAATCAAATTTTTTCAATTGAGTTAAGTTTCACTTTTGAAACCAAGATGTGTTGGATACAATAATATGGAAAACACATGTAAAAATTTGGTGAAGAGTGTTTATTGTCATTTGTCACTTTGAGCCCTAAAAAAATAGATGATCCCAAAACCCTAGTTCTGCAACCCTTAGGCAATGTTACTAGTCAAAAGTCTTTGGATCAACTGCTAAATTGGGTGAAAAAGATGATTTGAAACCTTGGTTGCGCAATCACAAAGAAACAATGATGCCATAAGCCAAATAGCTTCAAATCGACTTGCTGAATTCAATAAAAAGTGATCTAAAACCCTAGTTCCACAGTCACAAAAAAAATAGTGTTGCTGTCATCTTTATGTTGTAGGAAATGCACCCCCCTTTGTACCGGTCGTGTTTCCATACTGAAACACAATTGAAACGCACTTGAAACATGTTTCAATCTGTATGAAACACTTTTAACGCGTAGGAAACACGTTTCGTACGGACTGAAATGCTTTTCAAGATTGTATCATGCCTCTGTACAACACGTTTCCAAAAAATAGTTGCCCAATTTTGCATTAATTTGACTGCCAGGTCCCACAATTTGGGTTTTAATGCCTAATTAGAGGTTAATTATGAATTAATGAGACTTCTAGAAGCCTCTAAGAGCAAAAAGATTTCTTTATGCTGGCAACTAATGGTAATGTTAAATTTCTCAAAGTAAAAGTTTAACATTACCATTAATTGTTTCAAGATGTTTGAGTGGTTCCAACCTCATTAGAGTTCATATGGAGAAAGTAGAATTTCATATCCCATTCAAAATTCAACAGACTTAACAGTTTTTAGGATTTCAGGATTGGTAGGATTGCAACATTTTCATTGGATTATATCACGTATGAGGGTATGGAATTAGCATTTAATCAAGAGTACCGAGTCCTTTATGTACCTTGATGTTGGTGGTATTGATTGTTGAACTCCTTTGTCACGGCCTTAACAAAATGTACCCTTCACCCAAACTAAAATCATTGATTAGGCATGTTAAGCTTTTTCTACCATATTATAAGGCTTGGATTAGGTAGTTTCATTAAAATTGGGTGGTGTTGACTGATGTCCCTAGAGGATTGAGGTAGAGGCAAAGGGTGATACTACTGATGAGGATCCTAATATAAGTGATGGTTGAACATTGCTTGTCATTTAAATGTTCTTGCTCATTTATTCATAATGCTTTCTTTCAAAGTTTCACTATAATGTGCTATTTATAAAATAACACATTATATATATAATAATAATAATAATAATATTTTAAGGTCACAACCAAGCCAGACACCAAATTGGTGTATGAGACCCCCTTGTTTGTGGGACAAGGGACCACCTCTGTGCGACGATTTGACTGCTAAAGTCTACGTAGGTATACATACCCTACCTCCCTCTAGATTTGAACTTGTGACCTCTTAGGAGGAAACACATGTTCTTAACCATTAGGCCCACTCAAGCTATATATAATAATCTAATTTTANAGGAAGAACAAATCTCTTAAGGAGATGACCAGTTGCATGTTGCATGCGAGGTCTCTTCCTTCCAAGCTTTGGGCTGAGGCACTTAACTGTGCTGCTTACATACAAATCATATCTCTTCATAGACCTGTTGAGGACATGACACCTTTTGAGGCTTGGATGGGTGACAAACCAAATGTCACACTTTCACATCTTTGGATCTTGCACATGGGCGGCGGGCCCATATTCCTTCTGAAAAGTGGAAAGCATTAGATCCGCAGAGCACACCTTGCATCTTTGTGGGATATCCAAATTATGTGAAGGGGTACAGGTTGATTGATCCCTCTGCAGACCGACTCATCATTGAGCGCAGTGTTCAGTTTGAGGAGAGTCCTTTGCATGCACCACCAGTGCAACATACATATACTCTTGTGCTTCCATCAGATCCAGACATCAGAGATGATGATTCCATACACTAAGATGCTACATATTCAGATTTAGAGGATTTCGTACAAGGAGATGAGCAGGTAGTACAGCCAGATGAGGAGCCAGTGTCAGAGCTTTAGCAGATGCCCAAGTGGGCACAATCCACACTTCAGGCAGCAGGCGACCTTACATGGGATCCATTGGATTCGAGGAGGACTCTATCTCAACATGAGGAGCCTTCTCATATACTTTCATCATTTGAACCAACGATGCCCATGCATTGCTATATGGTTCAATCTTTCGATCCGCAGATCTACAGTGAGGTTGTGGGAAATCCATTATGGGAAGCAACCATGTAGTAGTATGACTTAGTCCTAGAGAATCATACTTGGGATCTGGTTCCACTTCCACCAGGGAGGAAACTTGTCAGATGCAAATGGGTCTATAGGACCAAGAGAGCAATAGATGGTAAGGTAAGCAGGTAGAAGGCAAGATTAGTTGCAAAAGGATTTCAACATATTCATGGGATAGATTATGACAAGACTTTTGCTCCTGTAGCAAAGATGGACTCCATTCGCTTGGTTCTAGCCATTGCAACAACCAAAGGATGGGAAGTTCACCAGATTTGATTCAAAACTCATCTTTAGTATGCAGACTGAAGAAGTCACTCTATGGCCTCAAGCATGCACCTAAAGCATTGTATGAAAAGATGGATTCTTATTTGCTTGCACATGATTTTGTTAGATGTAAATCTGATTGCAATGTTTACATGCTGAGGACTACTGACTCTTTGATGATTTTAGTACTCTATGTTGATATCTTTTGATCACTGGTAGCTCTGCTTCAGCCATTTCTATGGTCAAAGATATTTTGCATGACAGGTTCTCTATGGTGGACGTGGGTCCACTTCACTTCTTTCTTGGTCTTGAGATTAGTCAGGATGCTTCTGGCATCAAACTTTCTCAAACTAAGTATGCCAGGGATCTTTTGGATAGATTCCACATGACAAACTGTAAGTCTGCACATAAACCCTTCTTATCTGGGATTAGACTTGAGGATGGCGGGGATACACCACTAGTGGACAACACTTTGTATCAACAGTTGGTGGGGAGTCTTGTGTATCTCACCCACACTCGTCCAGATATCTCATATGCAGTAGGAGCAGTTTCCAGATACATGCAGAAGCCCCATGATCTGCACTGGAAGGCTGCCAAGTGCATCCTCAGATATGTTCAGGGAACCATGAGTTATGGGATTCACTATGCAACTGGTTGTGCATTGGATCTCATAGGCTTCACAGATTCAGATTGGGTTGCCGATGGCATAGATCACAAGTTCAATTCAGGGTACACTCTTAGTTTGGGTATGGGCCCTATTTGCTGGTCAAGTAAGAAGCAATCAACCATTGCTTTATCTTCCGTAGAGGCTGAGTACAGAGGAGTAGTCAATTGTGTCATTTAGGCACTTTGGCTTCATCACTTCCTTACCGAGCTTGGTATCCAGTTTCACTATCCGACTGTCATATGGTGTGACAATCAAAGTACAATCAAATTTTTTCAATTGAGTTAAGTTTCACTTTTGAAACCAAGATGTGTTGGATACAATAATATGGAAAACACATGTAAAAATTTGGTGAAGAGTGTTTATTGTCATTTGTCACTTTGAGCCCTAAAAAAATAGATGATCCCAAAACCCTAGTTCTGCAACCCTTAGGCAATGTTACTAGTCAAAAGTCTTTGGATCAACTGCTAAATTGGGTGAAAAAGATGATTTGAAACCTTGGTTGCGCAATCACAAAGAAACAATGATGCCATAAGCCAAATAGCTTCAAATCGACTTGCTGAATTCAATAAAAAGTGATCTAAAACCCTAGTTCCACAGTCACAAAAAAAATAGTGTTGCTGTCATCTTTATGTTGTAGGAAATGCACCCCCCTTTGTACCGGTCGTGTTTCCATACTGAAACACAATTGAAACGCACTTGAAACATGTTTCAATCTGTATGAAACACTTTTAACGCGTAGGAAACACGTTTCGTACGGACTGAAATGCTTTTCAAGATTGTATCATGCCTCTGTACAACACGTTTCCAAAAAATAGTTGCCCAATTTTGCATTAATTTGACTGCCAGGTCCCACAATTTGGGTTTTAATGCCTAATTAGAGGTTAATTATGAATTAATGAGACTTCTAGAAGCCTCTAAGAGCAAAAAGATTTCTTTATGCTGGCAACTAATGGTAATGTTAAATTTCTCAAAGTAAAAGTTTAACATTACCATTAATTGTTTCAAGATGTTTGAGTGGTTCCAACCTCATTAGAGTTCATATGGAGAAAGTAGAATTTCATATCCCATTCAAAATTCAACAGACTTAACAGTTTTTAGGATTTCAGGATTGGTAGGATTGCAACATTTTCATTGGATTATATCACGTATGAGGGTATGGAATTAGCATTTAATCAAGAGTACCGAGTCCTTTATGTACCTTGATGTTGGTGGTATTGATTGTTGAACTCCTTTGTCACGGCCTTAACAAAATGTACCCTTCACCCAAACTAAAATCATTGATTAGGCATGTTAAGCTTTTTCTACCATATTATAAGGCTTGGATTAGGTAGTTTCATTAAAATTGGGTGGTGTTGACTGATGTCCCTAGAGGATTGAGGTAGAGGCAAAGGGTGATACTACTGATGAGGATCCTAATATAAGTGATGGTTGAACATTGCTTGTCATTTAAATGTTCTTGCTCATTTATTCATAATGCTTTCTTTCAAAGTTTCACTATAATGTGCTATTTATAAAATAACACATTATATATATAATAATAATAATAATAATATTTTAAGGTCACAACCAAGCCAGACACCAAATTGGTGTATGAGACCCCCTTGTTTGTGGGACAAGGGACCACCTCTGTGCGACGATTTGACTGCTAAAGTCTACGTAGGTATACATACCCTACCTCCCTCTAGATTTGAACTTGTGACCTCTTAGGAGGAAACACATGTTCTTAACCATTAGGCCCACTCAAGCTATATATAATAATCTAATTTTAGGGTCACGTTCAAGTCAGACACCAAATTGGTGTATGAGACCTCTTTGTTTGTGGGACAAGGGACCGCCCTCCTCCTAGCGATTTGACTGGTAAAGTCTACAGAGGTATACATACCCTAGACCCCTCTGGATTTGAACTTGTGACATCTTAATATATATATATATATATATATTGTTGAATTAAATGAAAAAAAGTACCTAGGACAAGTGTTTCTCATCACCTAGGCACCTAGGGGTGAGAGTGTCCAATGTGGTCCCTAGTAATTAATTTCATGAGATTTGAAATGAAAAGTGACTTTATGAAACTTAAGTGAAGTGGGTAACTTTAAAAGTCATTTGATCTCAACCATCCATCTAGTCTAATTTCCACCATTGGATTAGATGACCCTTCACCTTCCCTCATGAGGTTGAATTAGGGAAAGAGGCGCCTCCATTCTTGGCATTCTTCATGAGTTTTGAGAGTGTAAGAGAAGAGAGAGTCGAGCTGAGAAAGAGGATGACATTTGCAGACTAGAGCACACATTCCAAGGTTGTTTTTGGCACGCAAATTGAGAAGGGAAAGTACAACAAGTATATAGGCTGTACTGTACGGAATTTAGGTAGACTGTACAATTGATATTTGGCACACAAGTTGAGAAAGAGGACTATGATTTTCGGAGTGAGATTGGCACAAAAATCGAGACAGATTACAATCACAAATTTTTGGATATTTCTCCGAGCAAGCAGGTACAAAATTCAAGCTAGACCGTACAACATTTATTGCCGTGACAACTGTACTATGTACGGATTTATGAGCAAGAGATCGAGGAGTTGGTGGCACGATTTTCTATGCCGTGTTTTGGACACAAAAATCGAGATAAGTCTGTGTATTAAGTGCTGAATCAGACTGCTGTAAGAAATTCTTTCTCAAAGCTCTGAAAATAATAAACAACCCCTCACTGGTTTTCCCCTTGTGAGTTTTTCCAGGGTCGTTTGACCAAAAATCTCTGTGTGAAATTTCTGGGTTTGTTTTATTTCCGAGTTATATTGCTGTAGCAAAATTCATGTGTTTCTATTCATGGGCATTTTAATTTTTTGCTTACTAATTTGCAGCCTAAAAATTGCAATGTGGGTTGGGCATTAAACTGTGTTCTATGAGACTTGAAATCGGGTTGGGGTCTGAAATTTCTACATGGTATCAGAGCTTGAAGTGTGAAAAGTGCAGAAATATATCAGCCATTGAGTGCAGGGATTTTGCTAAGAAGAGAAGGAATTTCATTAGGTAGAAAATTGTGGGCTTGTGTTTCAGTTGAGAGGGTCAATGGCCATCGGTTTGAGGGTTGAGAGCAGGTTGGATGGAGCTGCTAATTTCAGCTCATGGAAGGAGAGGATCGTGTTGCTTCTGTAGGAGTGTGAGTTATGGGATATTGTGGAGAAGTCACGAACGAATCCTGTGACGGTGCCTAGGGATGCTACTCTTTTGGCAGCCTACACCAAAAAGAACATAAAGGCCAAAATAATTATCCTTGATGCCATTAAGGAACATGTGATTCCACATGTGACTGGGAAGTTCAATGCCTATGAGATGTGAGAATCCTTAACCAAACTATACCAGAGTTCCAATAAAAATCGGAAAATGGTATTGAGGGAGAAACTGAAGAGCATTAAAATGACCAAGACTGAAAGTGTTGCCACCTATTTTACCAAGCTTACTCAAAAGAGGGATGAACTTGGTGCTGTTGGGGAGGTTGTTGCTGACAATGAACTTGTGAGGACTGCTTTGAACGGGGTAAACAAACAATGGCTGTCTTTGTTGAGGGCATTGTGGCAAGGGACAATCTTCCCAAGTGGGACTGTCTTTGGGATGACTTCATTCAGGAGGGAACTCGAAGAGGCTATGTGCATGGGAATTCATCTACAAGTAATGAAGAGGAGGATGTGGCACTTGCAACTAACGACAAGAACAAGTCCAAGAAGGGTTCCAAGGGAGGGAACAAGCAAAAAGGTGAAGGGAAGAAAGACATGAGCAAAGTCAAGTGCTTTGCTTGTCATAAGTTTGGGCACTATGCTGGATAAAGTCCTAACAAGAAGAAGTAGGTTGCAACTTCAGCTGATGTGGAGGAGTTTACCCATAGGTTTGAGAAGGAGTATTCATTGTTGGCGTGTCTTTCCTC
>JZKD02S2435958.1:14494-27720 GCA_000966675.3 Picea glauca
GTAAATAATTTATGTCCCTACGCATTTCTTCACCTTCATCAAGAGTCCAAGTAGGATTTTCTAGAGGCTTATTTGGTGTAGAAGTTCCCTTTTTGGGTGGCATGTTGGCCAAGTACACTTTTGAACCTTGATTCTGAGGTGGTTCTGCTAGAAAATCTTTCTTCTATTGTATCTCCCAAGTTTCATCCCTTCTAGGTATGAAAATTTATTTTATGTAGTTCTCTGATATTTCTTCTCTGCAATGCCACAGGTCTGATCAAAATTGGATGTGCCAAGTGGAATTTATGGTAACTTCCCCACAACTTGCTGATTTTTGGACTTTCCAGGATATCACACTTGTATAGCATTCCCCGCATAAACTAATTGATATAAAATTGTGAAACGCATACCAAAAATACCGAAGACTTTCCACTATCCAATGAAACCAGTCTCACTCAATTTGGATACTCTAGAAAGAAGTTATGATTGTTTTACCTGGAACACCTTCTTGAGACTAGTCAATAGGACTAGTCAGATACCCTATAATCTACAGGGTGTATCTACAAATGTAATATGATACAGAATATGAATGTTTTATCCCAGATACCTTACTAATTTCTGTGAATATACTTTGGATTTTAGGGTCTGAAATGTTACAGAAAATGTTTTATAGCGAGAATTCCGCAATGACTCAGTTCAGGATGATTCCATAACCCTATCTTTCACAGGTTGTATCTTCGAAAATATAAGGCCTTAGGAGATGAAATTTTATCCCAACATACCTTGATCCATCTACTAAATATCCTTCAAGCCGTTTCTTCTAAAACATTGTAGAAAACAATTTATAGTGAAAATTCCAAGGTGTCTCAGATGTAGCAGCGAAACCCCAAGACCTTAAGCTATGATACCATATGTTAAGAACCAAATATCAATATAGAATAGAAAAACCTCAGAATAAGTACTCAACTCCTTGAAAAAGATATAATTTCAGATAATAATCCTCTTCGAGGGGGCAACCTCCTTTTACCCCACATAAATGTTCAAGTACAAGATGATTCCAAATGAAAATGTCTCATTGGTATATATAGGAGACTAAGAGGTATAATTACAAGTAATGGAATAAATCCGACATAAATAAAATAACATTGCTAATGTAATATGTCCCAATTAAGGGGTAATGAGCCAATATTAGGGCTTAACAAGAAATCCCATATTTCCAGGTGGGAAAGGGAGATAAAATGATATTGTCTGAGTGTCTCATGAACTCAGGAAGGGGTTCAGATCATCTAGTAGTGCTGACAGAGGAGGATTAGAGGAGTCTTTTTAATTCAGATATTCCTACCAAGAAGCCAAGTTAAGGCTAGTGCACAAATTTCAGGTGCAACGGAAGAAAGATAGCTAGTTGTGACTTTAATAGAGGAGAAGGAACATATATTGATGTCTTCCCAAGTAGAGAAATAAGATGGGAATTCAAAGGAATGGATCAAAAATTTCAGCCAGGAATATTAACAGAAGATAACTACAGAGCTAGAACCTGCAGCAGAAGGGGAAACAGAAAGCATGGACTTTTTTGATCTGTATGAAGAATTGGAAGCCCTGGAGAGAAGGGTAATAGTGAAAAGTAAGCACATCCAATAGGTTAAGTGGGAAACAGATGGAGAATTCCAACCTGAGGAGAAGTTGGAGGAAGTTGTAGTTGTATCAATAGAGGAACTGGAAGAAGCTAATATATCAGGGGAGATAGTTGAGCAGCATCTTAGTGAGGAGGTTGCAGAACTTGAGTCTGCAGTGCAGTGGCAAGCTAATTCCACAGGAGATGAAGATAGCATGGGATATCAAGATGATCTTCTCTTTGATGTGTGTAGGGAGGTGCAGTAGAGAAAACTACCAAGAAGGATCCATCCATTACACCAGTTGGAAATAGTGATAGATGAGAACATGGATCTGATGTTAAAATCAATAGAGGAAACTGTCAGCAGAGATCAGTAGTTGAACAAAGGAGAACCTACAACAGTAGGACAGCAGTAGAAAAGCAGAGGAGAAGGTGGATAGCTCCAAGGAGAAGTTTGGGATCCAAGAGGATTTCAACAGTAGAGAAAATGAGCTCATGAGAAGAAGCTCATGATTTTCCCAACAATGGAGTATGATGCAGGAACATCTTTCCACCTTAGCATGCGCCATCCATGCAGCACAACAGTGCGCATTCAAGAAGGGAGAGAGATGTCAACCCTCTCATTTTTTCCCTGAACTTTGAAAATTCATTGTAATTAATTGTTATTAATTTTTGTAAGGATGAGAAGAGTCAATTTGAGACTTTGTACAGGTTGTAGATAATGTCGTCTTTAATGGTTGATAGGTTGTTGGCTTTAGATCCAATTTAGACTAGATGGTCATTGTTGATCATTCAATGTAATTAGCCTCAGTAGATAGGTGTTGTAATGATGATAGGATGTCACTAAGATATTTTGGAGAGAAATCTCGATGAGCCCCTATTGTATAAATAATTGTAATGAAATCCTTAGTAGGATGCTAAACATTTCCGAAGTTAGATTGAAAAGCATTGTAAGCCAAGGAGAGAAGGGAGATGAGACTTTGTTATAGTCCATCTTGCACATATTGTAATCAAGCATTCATATATTAATACAAAACATGCATTTTTTCCTGCATCTGATTCTCTATGTGTTATATGGGTGTTTTCTTGAATGTATATGAATGGTTATTATGTGTGTTTATTTGAATTTTGTAGATGTATGAATAGGTTTCAATCTGCAGGAAGAATATAGACTTCTCTATCTCTGTGAGTTTGTTGAGAGTTTTGGGTTCTTTTAGGCTAGTGCAAGGAGTGCACGACAAAGTATTGGAAACTTTGTGAAGTCAATGTAAGGAGTTTATGCTTGAATTATGTTTGGAATTCAAGGAGAGAACGTACCAGGTGGGAACACCAGAGCAATTACAAATTCAGAAGGAGCCTCATAGTTACTAAACACTCTGTAGGAAAGCTTGTGCAGAGAAAGGAAAACCATAGTTACTGAATACTCTGTAAGATCGACGAGGAGTGTTTTACACTAGAGAGATTTGTTTAGAGTTTTGTGAGAGAAGAGTGTCAGGGAATACACACCAAAGTTTTTGAACACTCTGGTGCCCAACTGAAGGAGGAAGTAATTCAGAGTTGTCGAATACTCTGAAGGAAGGCTTAGCAAGGAATGCTTTGAGGAGATGCAAGAAGTGCACAAATCCAACACCTTCCTTAAGTGTTGGAGATATTGAGGAGAAGCAAATTTGTTTAACACTATGGGGGAAGAGGTCTGCAAGTGTGTTTTGAGTAGGTGACAAAAATGAAACATTATTTCCCTCTCCATTGAATTATTGATCACCTAATGAATATTAGAGTCTGGATTTTGTATCTAGATGATAAACATTTGTAGGGGTGTAAATTGTATAAAAACGTTTATGGTAGCTACTTTTCCTAATGTCATAGTGAAAGGCCATATTGTTGGAAACTTGGTTTTCATTTATGTCAACCCTAGATGTCAACCCTAGAAGAAGTCCAAGAGATGGGTGTATTTGGGTAATTCTCCAAACTGGTCCCCTTATGGAATATTTCTAATTGTGACCCTCATGGGAAAACTCTTTCAAGAATTCTACAAGAATCCCTAGAAATATTTCCAAGTGGTTAAGTTGTTAAGAAGCCCCGATGGTGTGGTCATGGAACCGGAAGTTGGTTCAAGAAGAATACCATGAAGGACATTGAAAATTCATGTAACACATCCATATATTGATAGTCCTCATCATTCAATTTCCAATGGTAGGTGGTACACCACGTGGTTCCTCATGATTGAGAATCTATGCCCTCTTAAAAATGAATCCTCAAAAGAAAATGAAGAAGCCTCGGATCTAGGGAAAAGAAGTTACAAGCCATCCCCTAAAACATGTTACAAACAAGAAATTACAAGTTGTCCCCATTGTAATGAATATTAAAATAAATATTAAGGATATTGTTGGTAAAGTCGGCCCCAATGGAATAATCATTAAAAATAAAATTGAATTTTATTTGGGTCAAGTCGTCCCTAAAAAGAGGGTGCTAGATCTAGTATAAATAAGGCACCTGGGAGTTCATTTGTTACATCAACTTAATTGATTTTTATATAAGGTAACCAAGGATATTTTAGGTAAATTTCAGAGGGAAGATAAAGTGAACTAGAGAGAAATTACAAGGAAGGATGAATTCGTGTGATGATGTGTTCTAAGGTATGTTATTTAAAGTTCATCTTACCATCTTCTCTATAACTTGTTTTCTATAGTGATTTAGATAGAAAATTTTAGAAGTTGTTGACAAGTCATATAAATTTACCTATGGTAAACATTTCAACTTTTGGGTCGTTGTACTTTTGGAGATACAATCTGTGGAAGATAAGGCTTTTGACTAATCCTGAACCTATTCTCAAATAGGTGTTCCGGGTAAAACAGTCATAACATCTTCATAGAGGATAAAAATTATATGAGACCAATTGAATTGGAAATAGTATAGATTGTAGTATTTGTTATGTGATTTTTAGAATCAGATATCAAATATTGAGTGAGTGGCATGTTGTACAAGTTCGCTCTATAGAATAGGACAAAATTCAGAAAGATTTGTCATTTTCTCTATAAATTATGTTTTAAGAAGTCTCATACCTTGAAATTTTGAGGAGATGGAAGAAATATCTCATAGTATATGTGGTTAAAATTTATGGCATTGGCTCAAAAAAATTTTGGAGATAGTCTCTGTGGAAGTCATTGTTCCTGAATGGTCCTGGAATATGTTTCAAACAAGTCAATTTTGAATTTTTACTATACCTTTTTTTATGGGACTTTGCAGACTGTGAATTTTCAAAGGTATTAAAATATATAGAATCATCTCAGATAGAAACTTCAGAATCATAAATGAAAAATTGAGCTCGTGGTGAATCTTACAAGTTCGCATATTTGAGGTATTTTATGGATGTTTTGGCACATGCTTGAGCCATGTATTTGGAACATGGTTTCATTCATATCATGGTGATTTAGAGTACATGATTTGGAGGGAATTCTTGGAGATATTGGCATGATTTTATGTGGTTTTTTATGATGATGTATCAGTATCAGTGATAGTGGCATGTTGATGATGATGATGTATCGGTATCAGTTACAATAATAGTATCATGGACAGTGACAGTAACAGTATCAGTGATAGTGATAGTGACAGCGAAAGTGAAAGGTTGAGTCTACATTTATATTTCAGGGAAACAGGGTGGTGCAATATAGGAGATCGAAGTTTCCTCCAGGTTGGTTCCTATAAATTAGGGGGTTGGAGCCTCCTTCAAATTGAAGTTGGAGAATACATGGAGTTGGAGCTTCCTTCAGGTTGAATCTTGCAAATCAAGGGGTCGTAACCTCCTTCCAGTTGGAGCTAAATAATTCAGGGAGTTGCAGCTTCCTTCAGGTTTGAGCCTGTAAATAGGGGGTTGGATCCTCCTTCCAGTTGGTGCTAGATAATTTTCGAAGCTGGTTATTCCTATGAATGTAATCTTTTGATATATAAGAAATCATTATGTGGTCTTCTACCATTTGGGTTTCCACATAAAATTTTGGTGTATTGTGTATCGTTGGTTATATTTTATGCATTGTTGAATGGTATTATTCATGATATATTGAATGTAATCATAAGTGAAAATTGATTCATAAAGTGATGATTACATGTTCTGATTAAAGGTGGTAACAAGTAGTCAAAATTGCTCAATATTGATCCACTCCCCCCTTCCCCCCCTCTAAGTATTGGTGAATATTGCAATAATTGGTATCGTAGCAATTCCTCCAGAAATAGTCTGACCACTGGAAGGTAGATCATGGAGTGAAAAGATAATGGAACGTCGTTGTTTCATGGTCAAAACTATGTCTTATGGAATTTAAGGATGAAATCATTTTTACAGGCACATGGGTTTGACGTTTGACAATCACTTGTTACAGGATACGTCACTTGAAAGAAACCACCAAAGACCACAACCAAGAAGGAATTAAGAAGGAACAAAAAAATAGCAATGGATACCATCATAAATGCATTACCTGATTTAGTAAAGGTCAAAGTAGGAAAATGTTCATCAACCAAGGAACTTTGGAAGAAGCTACATAATCTCTACTCTAAGGAATATCTTCTTGCAAAAATAGAGCCAGAGCATGTTGATCAAGATGTAGAAAATACTAATATAAAACAAAAAGAAAGAAGTGCATCATGTCATATAGATTGAGAATAAGAATAAGGTGAAGTCGATCTTGAAATAGAACTAGTCAATGCCTTAAGTGAGATAAAAGAAGAAAGTAAGGAAAACAAGTCTCTCAAGGAGGAATTGATCAAGATAAAGAAGGGTTCTGAAGAATTCCAACAAATTATTATAAATCTAAAGGTTCAACTGGAAGATTCCAAAGTGATTGAAGAAACTCTCAAAAATTAGTTGGAAGGAAAATAGAAGATAAATGAGTGATTGGAAGCTAAAATAGTATCACAAAGAAAGGAAGAAGAGAAGAGGGAAGATATTTTGACAAATCATCTTAAGGAAAGATCTGAGGACTTAAACAATATTGAATCAAATTTAGTCAAAAAGAAAGAACACTTGAAGAATAAATTATCTCCTTGATAACCCAACTTGAAGAAGCAAATAGAATAGAATAAGTAATGAAGATTTAGATGATGAAGAAAGAAGAAGATTGTGAGGAGCTTGAAGAAGAAGTTGTTTCATTGAGGGTTGAAGTTGACAAGATCAAGAGTTCTCAAGTACTAGAAAATATTCTTAGATATCAAATTTCATCATTCAATAAATAAGGTCTTGGATACATTCATGATATCTCATGCAAATAACATAGAAATTCCAATCCCAACAAGAGCATTGAAGAAAGAGGAAGCTTCACACGACCAATGAACAAAGTTGAAGAGAAATGTTACAGGTTACTAGAAAGGAAGAATGGAGAAAAGGATTTAAGAGTTATGCATAAATCATCAGAGGCCCTATCAAGAAGGAAGAATGTGATCCCTCAAAGGAGAACATTCCAGAAATGGAGAAAACTCAAGAAGAATATTACAGAAGAGATGGATATCCAATAAGACCTTCTACCTTCAAGGATCAAAGAAGCTTCAATCAATGTGAAGGAAACAACTGAAGAGAAGACCATGATCATCCAAGGAATTAATTTAGAAGGAATACATCACAAAGAGGATCATTTACTTCCATGTATAAAATTTTCTTTTATGGTTATTGTTTTAAATGTAATAACTTTGGACATAGAGTTGTAGATTGCAGAGAATATGGAAGAAATGTTCAAGCAAGAAATGTTTATGTGGGCTACTACAATATTAAATGTTAAAAATGCCACAGCTATGGACACATAGCCCATGCATGATGAAGTATTCCATGAAGGAAAACATTGATATCAAGTACAGGAAAATTTGGAGAAGGAAAGAAAAACAGGGAGAATAGGTGAATAAAAAACTCCCGTAAATCATACTCTCATGATTCTCAGCAGTGAGAGATCATCATGAATATATAGGTAAAGAGGAATATGTCAATGATGACTCCACACCAGAGCAACTTCAACCATTTTTGTAAGTCATATAGCTTCTAGACTCCCAGTAAATGTGAATATTGAAGAGGGGGAGTCTAAGCAACAACCATTGCAAAATAGAGAACTATCTTTCAGGTAGTCTGAAGTGTTTGCAAATTTTGGGAAGGAAGATTCAGATTGGTTTGATGATATAAGTTTAGAATGTCTTATGAAATATCGGTTTATTAAGAAGAATTTTTCATCCCCATGGACACTTATATAGTTGGATTTATCATACTAGTGAATATATTTGATTCATCTTGAAAAGCAGGAACATGCACCGATGAGTTGCAACAGATTCTAAGAAGCTCTAAAGACAATTATTTAGCAGTGTGTGCAGTTGTGTACTAGTGTCATGGATATTTTTTATGACATATGGAAATAGATGATTTCATGAGATATTTGGAAGGTATAGAATACAATGTTGTACATTGTGTTATGGTTTTGGAATTGATGTAAAAGAATGGCCAATATGATCAATATTGGACATGGATTTATGGTGTTGGCATTGATGTTGAAGAGGGATAATATGGTATTGTCATTGAGACAAAATGTTGGTATGTCATTGATGTCAAAAGGGGTCAATATGGTATTGGCAAACCCATGTATTGTCAAAATATTATGCATGAATTGGTAACATATGGGTATGAATCTACAAATATGAATTGGTAACATATGGGTATAAATTTCATATGCATAGAAGACTAATATTGGGTATGAATATACAAATTCCAAACCATAATACATTGGTTGATTAATGTGTAAAGGAATTACAAAAATACATTAATAATCTTTGGAAATGAAATGCAAATAATATAGATAGGTGTCACACCTGTTCCTCTAGCACCATGTCGTCTACTTCCCCTACGTCCTCTAACCATGATTACTTGCAAGAACAATTTCATATTTTTATTAGTGATCTAAATCAATCATTTAGTTTGACACAGTGGATGGCATAATAGTCCAATGTCGCAGGGTTGAACCCTCTCTCATACCATATGTAACATCCCCTTTGTTATGTCTTAATTAATTGAGAAATGGTATGATATATATATATTTGGACAAGTGAAACATGATATTAACATACTTCGGAAATACACATTCTATTCCATTCATCTCATTGAACAACTAGATTTAGATACAACTTCGATGTATTAAGGATTTTCCATATCAAATAACATCACATACAACAAGATTACAACATCACAATTATTCAATGTCAACCACAACTAGTTTCATCAAACAACATCATTGCTTCAAACAGAAAAATAATTATACAAGGAAATCAAAACTATCTACCCATCCAATCTACCTACAAGGTTAGGACCACCAAGACACATAATCAACGCTCAAGTCCAGGATTCATCCAATTTTTTTTACCACTTAAGATCTCAAGACTGGCAACTATTCTGAGGAACAAGGAAGCATCTAATTCCCTTATCCAAACTCAAATCTAGACTCAAGATAAATATCAGTAAAGTACCAAATCATAACACAATTTAAATCATTAAAATACCAATTACTAGTCAAGTTGTCCTTCCCTTAAATGTTATAAAAAACATAACTAAAAATCATCTACATAATATTCCATATCCTTATGAATTTCATCAATTAATTACAAGTCACCATTTAACAAATATCTCTCTTTTCCCAAGGAAATACAAGCATCAATCATTAATTAAAATTTGACAACCCTCCAATGTACAAAACAATTATTCAGACATTATGAGTTAGCATAATATATATATGTAAAATTTTGAAGGAGAAACTCTCAACAACCGAGAGGAGACTGTAAACTTTCTGTGTACTTTCTAAATCAAAGATACTATGATAAGTAAAATTCATGTCTGTGAAACGTCAGTTTGTGGAAATGAAAATTCAATTTTGTTTTCAAATGCAAATTTATTTTGGGAGTCACAGCACAAGGCCTTCCCAGTTCCAAAGAAAGAAGTGCACAGAAGGACCTTTTGAAGTAAAAATATCAGGAGAGACAGTGCAACTAAACAGGGTAATCACATTAAGTGAGCATGAGACCTATTAAAGTTTAGATCTCATGAGGGAACACATTGTGTGTGCCAAAGATTGAGTCATCTAAGTGATGAATATCCATGAGGGATAACGAGGATAATTCTCCAAGGGAGAATTATTTTTCTTTATTTTGAGTGGGAGAGATCTTTTCGGGAGGATTCAAAGCCCCAAAACTATTAGATCATACATTATTAGCACACCCAATAAACCTTGACACCTTCGGGCTTCGTCACTTTGGCATATTTGAGTTATTTACTTTAAGAGATCCCCAAAGCCCGAAGTCACGAAGTGGAACTACACCATAGTTCGGAGAGTGATTACTAATCGTTGGATCCTCAAGAGTTCAGTGATTCCACGAGTTTGGTTCATAACTATAAAGAGTTAAGCAAACCTAAAGCTTCCAAGTCCCGGAGTGAAGCACCATCACAGATCTGACAATTGATCACAGGCCTTAGATCTTCGAGCCTTCATTTTTCAACGATTCGGTAATTTGGCACTTCGGTAGAATTAGAGTCATGAATTTAAGGGTTAAGGAACTCCTAGAGTCCCGAAGTCTAGAGTAAATCGTGTCCATCATTTGATGGAAGGATGTGAGTTGTAGATCTCTGAGTTATTCGATATTCGACTCTCCGGCTAAGTTAAGGTGTAGGTGATAAGAATTAAGGTCACCCCAAACTTTTGAAGTCCTGGAGTGAAGGTTAGCCATAGATCTAGAAAATTATCGCGGACCATTAGATATGTTAGAAATCCGATCCCTTTTCCTTCAGAGGTTTGTGAGTTCATCTCTCTGGAGGAAATGAGTTGTTGTTTACAAAAAGTGAGTAACTCTCGGAGTGGAAGAAAACCATTTATTTGAGGAGGAGTGCTGAAGTAAAAAACCTCTGAAGAACCAGGGTTCTGAAGCTCCAAGTAGCGCCCACTTTTGGTTAGACCTAGGTTCTATCCCATGGTCACATGTATAACATTTTCAAGGAAAGAGGGCTAACACACTACATACTAAAAGTCAAATTTCAGAGACTTTAACAGGTTTCCCTCGGTCCCTAGTATTTTTTATTTATCTAAAAATTAGCACATACATTCATACTACCTACTTCAGATATATCAAAAAAATAGACAAAGGAAAAACATGGTATAAATTCATATTTGACGAAATGCAATAGAGATCATACTACAATGAAATTGAATTGACAAAAGCGTCAATAGGAAAATGACACAGTTTCATACCTAGAATGAATTTTGACCAAGATCCCAACCGATGAATTTATTTGGATTTAAATGAAATTGAACAGAGTCTCATAACAAAATTTCATAACTAACACCTTGGTTTTCCAACGAACAATGCATTGTTAAATTCTAAATAATCTCAACTAAAGACTTTGTCATTCAAACTCAAACAAGGATAAGGTATAAATTTTTGAACATAGACCATACTCAATATGAATTCTAATTCCACAATGAGTATCAAGCCATCCCAAAATAGAGAAAGGAAAATGTCAGGCATTACATTGAAAATTTAAAATAAAAACACTATAATTATTATCCGATTGGAAGAAATTGTAATTTTAAAAATATAAAATCTGAACTAATATTCGTTGAAAGAAATCGTAACAATTGGCTTCCAAGCTTTTCAATGTTTGTATAATGTCCTTATCAGTCTAACATACACCTACACTAATGCTAGGAATAAAATCCCGAATACAAAAATACCAAAACGAATGAATTGTTGTTAAATGAACATCCCTTCAAAGTCTTGCGCTCCTTCCTTTCCTTTACCTGCTAATCACTGAGACTTCATCGGTACCTCCTAGCCAATGCTATGGGTATTCTTCTTCCCCCTTACCCCCCTGAGCCGCAAAGGGCCCACACACAAGAAACCAACAACAATAGCTCCAAGACTTTCCCTCACAAGGAAGAGCTTCCACTCTTTTTACAAGCTTGGTATCCCAACTCTTACAAGTAAAGCATAGTCCAATAAAAATTTGGCAACATAACAATGCTCATAAAATTAGATCATTTTCCCTTCTCTACAATTCATTTTTATAGACTTTTCTTCATTGACACATGTCCTCATGCACAGATAATTAATTTTTTAGTAAATTTTAATTTGGATTACTCACTCACACACTTTTCACAATCTCCCCAAGTTACACGAGTATTTACCATTTTTATTTTATTTAAAAGGTAAAAATCCTTCACAATACTCAATGTGTTCTTATTTTCACTCCTAGGTGTCCCTTTTTTCCCAAGATTCTGATTTAAGGAGTGTCCCCTAACTAGATCTTAGTTAGAGTTTAATTAGGAGTCTTCTTCTAGTTAGACTAGTATAGTTTGACTCTAGATTATATTCTATGTACAACCAATCTCTCAAGTTATTATTTAATTCTATTTTAAAAATATTTTTTATTAAATTCATACACACATGTGCATTTTATTCAATCTTTATATTTTTCACATATTTTCCTAGAATTAGATTTATCCCAAATTTAATATTTTAATTAGTCCCCAATTTAAAGTTAGACTTAGGCCAAATCTTAGACTTAGGCTTAGACTCTTGTTAGGATTTTCAACTAATAATCTATCATTTAGTTAATTAGTTAATCCAACAAGGTCTAATATTTCAATGTTTTCTAGGTCATCTAGATTTATTGACTTAAGTGTAATTATGTGACGTGCCCTTCAAGACACACCTCTGTGCTCCAAGGGTGCCACTCACCTTAGACTTGTTTTGGAAGTTTTTTGACCCTTGGAGTCAACACTCCACTTGGTCGAAATTGTGAGAGACTAAGGGCTTCTAAGGAATAAGGACTCAGCCTTATTGTGTGCTCCTTAGAAATATTCATGAGAGACTATCTCAGTCTTCCCTCATGGCATCGTTGACCTATCGAACTAGGAAATCATTAACCTATAGGTCAGACCACGGTGGGAGTGCTAGTAGGCTGTGATAGAGACGATTTCACACATATTCCTCAAATGTTTGGTTTATGTGCATGGCCCCTCTACTCCTTATGTGAGTCGGATTAGCAAGTATCATCAAGCCTGCATCCACTAACAAAAACATTGTCATTAATTTCATATACATAAATCATACTATAATCAATCATATAGCATATGTGCGTGAATGAAATACTCAATAGATAGAATCCACTTCCTGACTCAATCCGGAGTCCAAGGGAATCCATCGATGCCATCAACATCCTTAACCTGTCATGTGTCATGCACACTCAAGACGACTCGTGGAAAGCATCTGTCAATATATATATATATATAAGCCATAACACCTCAACATAATCATATATAACCCATAGTTCGAATGAAATCACAATGTACCATACTCGGATCACTTGCAAGCAAGTGTCCTCAAAAAATAAGTCAAATATTGTGTGCTCACTAGAGCAGGATGTTACAAATTGTCAAAACAAATTCCTTCACAAAGTTCTCTTGCTTAACCCTAATATTGTCAAGTCAAGTGCTAGTTAGCAAAATAACAATATTTATTGTAATGACCCTTTTCTTATTACTGTGAATAATTTCATAACTAATCCTAAACACTAGCTAAATTATAATTAATTATTATATAACCTTAATAGATTACAAGTTATTCATTAATT
>JZKD02S2435969.1:11233-27719 GCA_000966675.3 Picea glauca
CAAATAACCATCCCATATACTCCATCAACACTGAGGTTGGTTCTTCTATATTCTACAATGACCTGAGTTTTGAAGAAGAAGATTCGACAACCATCATGACAATCGATGAGGAAACTATGTAGAAATAAGTAGAGTGCGCCGACTCAGAGGAATGCATGAAAAAAGGGATATGGAATATGAGTTTTGAAGGTGTGATCAAAAAATAAGGGGTTGGGGCCGGTGTATGGGTAAGCCCCCCTGAAATGGGCACAAAACTATGCTCATACAAGCTCACATTCGAATGCACAAACAACATGGCCAAGTATGAGGCATTGATTCTGAGCCTGAAGGTGTTTAAAGAATTAGGTGCAAAGAGGATAACAGTGTGTGGAGACTCTGAACTGGTCATAAACTAGGTTAAAGGAATATATCAGACAAAGCACCCTAGGCTGAGAGCGTACAAGAAATTGGTGTTGGACCTCCTCAAAGAATTTTTGAAGTATGACATATCTACTACCCCCATATTCCCACACAAAAAATATGATATTGAAGTCAAACACAGGCCAGTAGTGCCTGATAACATCAAATACTGGCAAGTGTTTGAGGACGAAAAGCAGGTAGAAATATTTCTTCAGGTAAGCAATGAATTCACTAACATAAACATTGATGATAAATGTTGTTGCGACAAATATGGGAGCGTCGATGCATGCCGTAATGAGGAATCTTTCTTGAACCAGATCGTGGGAAGGGACATAATACAACTAAAGAATAACATCATTTCGAAGGGGTTAGTGCTACTGGAAAAGTTGTTTGATGAAAATAACGTGGCTAAAAATCCCAAGATCAGTGAAAATGAAGAATACGTGGAAGAATGAAACATCGAGACTGACAAGAACCCAAAAATGATCAAATTATCGAAAACGCTCAGCTTAGAGGTCAAGCAAGACTACGTCAATCTCATGAAGGAGTTCCCCAACATTTTCACATGGAGCTATGATGATTTGAAGGTGTATGACAGTAAGGTGATCCAACACGTAATCCCTCTCAAGGAAGATCAGAAACCTTTCAAACAGAAGCTGATATGGATAAACCCCCTATTATTGTCATTGATCAAGAAAGAGGTAAATAAACTTTTCGACACTAAGATTATCATTTCTTTGCGGTTCTTGAAATAGGTATCTAATTTGGTGCCCGTAAGGAAAATGAGCAGCGAGATAAGATTGTGTGTAGACTTCCAAAATTTAAACAAAGTGTCCCTAAAGTAATACTACCCTCTTCCCAAAATGGACTATATCCTACAAAAGGTGGTGAAGTCCCAGAAGATGTTCATGTTGGATGGTTTTTCAGGGTATAATCAGATCATGGTCCAGCTAGATGACAGAGAAAAAATAGCTTTCACAACTCCATGGGGAACGTTCATGTACGCCAAGATGCCCTTCGGCCTGATGAACATTGCAGCCACTTTCCAGAGGGAAATGGACATCTCTTTTGCCGACGAAAAGGACAGGTTCATTGTGATCTATCTGGATGACATCACAATATACTCTGCTTTCGACGAACAACACCTCGAACATCTGAAGAAAGTTTTTCAGAAATGTAGGAGGTTTGTCATATCGCTAAATCCGAAGAAATCACATTTCGGGGTGGAAGAAGGGAAGTTGTTGGGACACATTATCTCAAAGAAGGGAATTAATATATACCCCAGCAGGGTCGAAGGAATCTTGAATATCAGCACTCCGCGCTGTAAAAAAGAAGTGAAATCCTTCCTGGAAAAAGTAAACTTATTGAGGAGATTCATCCTGAATCTGACAGAGATTATAAATCATATCACCTGCATGCTCAAAAAGGGAAATGAAATCAAGTGGAACCCAAAGGCCAAGAATTTGTTTAAATATATCAAGGTGGAATTGACTAGAGTACCTGTGCTATCCAGTCTAGCTTTCATGAAGGATTTGATTCTATTTTCATTCGCCTTAGAGCATATGATTATCGGCGTGCTGTTATAGAAAGACAAACAAAACTGTGAGAATCCTATAGCTTATTTCAACAGGACGCTATAGGATGCTCCACTAAGGTACGACATTATGGAAAAACAATCATATTCTTTAGTGAAATCCTTAAAGGAGTTCAGGATGTACATATTTCATTTTGACATCATTGCTTATGTGCCTAGCAACTCAGTAAAGGATATCTTGACTCAGCCTGACCCCGAACGAAGGAGAGGTAAGTGGATAGCGACCATTTTGGAATATGACCTAGAGATCAAGCCTACAAAACTAATTAAGGGTCAAGGACTTGCAAATCTAATGGTGCAGATGGAATGTGACGTTGTGGGAGTAAATTTCATCGTTGATCTGTGAGAGAGTCCTCAAGAATAAAAAACTGCACAGGTATCCCAGGAGTTTGTCGATTCATTGTGGTATGTAGATATCATCTATGTGTTGAAGAATCTCCAGGCCCCTCCAAGTGTAAGTAAGACTAAGGCCATATTTCTCAATATTAAAGTGGTTAAGTTATGCGTCCTGAAAAACTCACTCTACTAGAAAGATCCTAGGGGAATGTTGTTGAGTTGTTTGCTGGAGAATGATGTGAAGCGAGCCACAGAAGAATTTCACAAGGGCGACTGTGGGGGACACCATCACTAGAAAACCACCGCGCACAAAATCCTAAGGGTGGGTTACTATTAGCCTACAATCTTCAAAGACGTGTAAAAATAAGTCTCCAGCTACCATGAATGTCATATTTTCGATGGGAGAAGAAAGTTGCAGCCCCTGCCACTAAAGTCGATATCAGTCGAGTCATCGTTCATACAGTGGGGTTTTGATTTCATAGGGGAAATAAATCCACCGTCCTCAATGTAGCACAAATGGATACTCATGGCCACTGACTACTTCACGAAATGGATAGAGGCGATCCCCATGAAGCAAGCTACTGACGCAATCATCATCCAATTCTTGGAGATAAACATGTTTTCAAGGTTCGGATGCCCCTTCAAGATCATAAAAGACAATGCAGCCGCATTCAAGTCTAAGAGGATGGAAAAAAAATTCAAGATTACAATATAACTCTGGGGAATTCTATGACATACTAACCACAAGGAAACGAGTTAGAAGAATCCTCAAATAAAATCCTAACCTAGATCATCAAAAGGCTCCTGTAAGATAATAAGAAAACCTGACATAAAAATCTTATATATGCATTGTGGGTAGATCGGGTTACCACCAAGAATTCCATCTCAACATCTCCTTTCCAGATTGTATATGAAGCAGATGCAATTTTCCCTACCACACTGGGGTTTCCCATCAGAAAATTGTTGCAAGAGCAGGAGGCCAAGCCAAATGACGCGCAAAGAAGAATAAATCAATTGGTTCACACTTAGTAGATGATGGAACAAGTGTATAATCGATCACATCTCCACCAAGAAAAGATGAAGAAATCCTTTGACAAGCATTCCAAGCCAGAGGATTTTTGGTTGGGTGATCTAGTGTTGAGATGGGACAGGAGAAATGAGGAAAAAGGAAAGCACAAAAAGTTCGATAACCTGTGGATGGGTCCATTCATAATTGGTGCACATCACAGAAATAATGCTTATTTTCTGGAAGAACTAAATGGGGAGTGTGTTGGTTAGGGGCCTATAAACAACAGGTTCCTCAAACATTATCTGATGAAATAAATTATGTTTAATTCATTTGTCATTGTAAATAGTTGTTTAATTTTTGTGTCAAGTCAGTAGGTTAGTAGAAATTGAAACCCGAAAGTCTTTTATAAATTGCATCGATAGGTTTAGGTTGCATCATGTTTTTAATATTGCAGTGTCGAAGATTCGAAATAAGGCCCAATGGTTAGGCACCTAGTCTATTGTTCTTTTCTACCTCGCAGTTAGGATAGCATCCCCGTTGGAGCCATCTGTTAGCGCCACCATTTTTATTTCAATTAGATTCAGTTTTCAGTCGAGTTATAGTCCATGTGTCAAAACACATGAAGTCAGGTACATAGAAATTAAGGGTTCAAAGTCAGCAAGTGGTTGGTTGGCCCTTGGAAGTGGGAAGGGATTTCAGAGTCGAAACATACATGAATGGTACGGGTATGTTGTTCCCAACAATTTGGGTCCTGTCAAAGTTAGTCTCTACGTGCCCCAGGTCAAGTCAAGTAGTTAATGGAGGTCGCGTTGGAAGGTGATGTAACTATTATCGGTTCATCATGAAGGCCGAAGGAATGAAAAATTGCAACGTTCACATCACATATTCCCTACAGCCCTTATCGCCTGTACCTTACACGTAGGGATGTGTTATGGAAAATCTGCAGTTCGATTCAAAACATCTAGTCACCATGAATTCAATGTTATTTGGCACAATTATTCCTTCCGCCCGATCTGTTATAAATCCCATAGGTTCTAAATCCATTTTTCTCATGAAATCATATTCAGGCTCTGTCTGTAAGTTTTCTCGTAGGCCCGAGTTGATTGAATTCTTCATCTTGGGCATCCGCCTGATATACTGCATGCAAGACAGATACCGGTCATGCCATGGTGACCTCTCAGAACATGAATAAGGGTACACGTAGTGGAAATATCGCCAGACCCGAGCCCCAATGTGATTGGGATTCATTCTCACTCACAACAGGCATCTCCAAGGATAAAAAAGGTATTTTTCCTTTACCCACGGGAAAAATGACATCAAACTATGTAGAACTTGGATTGGAAGGAACTGCACAAGAAGAAAGGACAGTGGAAGCCCTGTCTCCCCAAAAACAGATACCGCGGAGAAGGGGAAGACCAAGGAATAACAAGGAAGTTGGGGAAACTCGAATCCCAGATGAGCCACATGCATGAATGATCAATGAACAATTACTTATGTGCATCGACCACCTGGAGCCCTTGGAAGGTACCAACTGAGAAAGTGGGAAAAAAATGAGGAGGATGGATTATGTGGGTATGAATGATCAAGAGACATATCATCAGCTGAAGCAAGAAAATCTATCCATCGTCGAACTGTACCAAGAAAATAGGGAGCTACGACAACAGTTGGTGAAAAATACCACGAAAGCATCAGTAGCACAAGGTCGCAAAGTGAATGTGATGTGGCTCAAAAGACAGCTCAGAGAGGCGCAAGATATGATTGTATAATTTCGTGAAGCATAGTGGCTGTTGAAATAAAGGTATGCCAAACACTCCAGAGAATGTGAAGTGGCCGAAGAGATAGCCCATGCAGCTATCACCAATGAGAAGAAGAAACAATATTAGTCGAGTTAGTTCTTGTATTCACAAACAGAAGGAAAATCATTACAATTTTGAAGGATACATCGCCCAAGACATTTTTCCATTTTAATAATGGTCGTGACTGTCGACAGCCACTTTTTGTGCACACTTCCCCCAACAAATAATCATGTAGAAGAAAATCAAATCCATTACAACAGACAATGGGACTCTGAAAAACACTTGTCCACTCAGATATTTGGTCGAAGGAGAGCATTGACACATCATTCTCCATGAGGATACCTTATCGATAATCGAATCCCCATGGAAGATTACAAACAATCATGATGTAGCCAGATGTATTTGTTGTCTATTTTTGGAAAATCTCATGCGAAGAGTTTTGTAACACAGAAGAGTTAGTTTCATAGTTTGTAGAGATAGCAGTTAGAAGAGTAGGGTAGCCCAAGTGGCTCCCTCATTTATATATTCAAAATTTTCGATGTAAGCCAGGTTGTTTGGCAAAATTAGTATAGACAATAACTATTGTATGTAATTTGAGTCCGATCAAAACTTAATGAAAAAGTCCTATAGCTTTGATGAAAATATTCTAACTGTAGAAGTTGGATGTGTTGTTTCCCTTTCTTGCATATGTGCTTCCTATTTTCTTTATTCATATCCTTTTCTGTCTAAATCAAAATGAAATTTTGAACCTGTGGATTCTCTNCAAATAACCATCCCATATACTCCATCAACACTGAGGTTGGTTCTTCTATATTCTACAATGACCTGAGTTTTGAAGAAGAAGATTCGACAACCATCATGACAATCGATGAGGAAACTATGTAGAAATAAGTAGAGTGCGCCGACTCAGAGGAATGCATGAAAAAAGGGATATGGAATATGAGTTTTGAAGGTGTGATCAAAAAATAAGGGGTTGGGGCCGGTGTATGGGTAAGCCCCCCTGAAATGGGCACAAAACTATGCTCATACAAGCTCACATTCGAATGCACAAACAACATGGCCAAGTATGAGGCATTGATTCTGAGCCTGAAGGTGTTTAAAGAATTAGGTGCAAAGAGGATAACAGTGTGTGGAGACTCTGAACTGGTCATAAACTAGGTTAAAGGAATATATCAGACAAAGCACCCTAGGCTGAGAGCGTACAAGAAATTGGTGTTGGACCTCCTCAAAGAATTTTTGAAGTATGACATATCTACTACCCCCATATTCCCACACAAAAAATATGATATTGAAGTCAAACACAGGCCAGTAGTGCCTGATAACATCAAATACTGGCAAGTGTTTGAGGACGAAAAGCAGGTAGAAATATTTCTTCAGGTAAGCAATGAATTCACTAACATAAACATTGATGATAAATGTTGTTGCGACAAATATGGGAGCGTCGATGCATGCCGTAATGAGGAATCTTTCTTGAACCAGATCGTGGGAAGGGACATAATACAACTAAAGAATAACATCATTTCGAAGGGGTTAGTGCTACTGGAAAAGTTGTTTGATGAAAATAACGTGGCTAAAAATCCCAAGATCAGTGAAAATGAAGAATACGTGGAAGAATGAAACATCGAGACTGACAAGAACCCAAAAATGATCAAATTATCGAAAACGCTCAGCTTAGAGGTCAAGCAAGACTACGTCAATCTCATGAAGGAGTTCCCCAACATTTTCACATGGAGCTATGATGATTTGAAGGTGTATGACAGTAAGGTGATCCAACACGTAATCCCTCTCAAGGAAGATCAGAAACCTTTCAAACAGAAGCTGATATGGATAAACCCCCTATTATTGTCATTGATCAAGAAAGAGGTAAATAAACTTTTCGACACTAAGATTATCATTTCTTTGCGGTTCTTGAAATAGGTATCTAATTTGGTGCCCGTAAGGAAAATGAGCAGCGAGATAAGATTGTGTGTAGACTTCCAAAATTTAAACAAAGTGTCCCTAAAGTAATACTACCCTCTTCCCAAAATGGACTATATCCTACAAAAGGTGGTGAAGTCCCAGAAGATGTTCATGTTGGATGGTTTTTCAGGGTATAATCAGATCATGGTCCAGCTAGATGACAGAGAAAAAATAGCTTTCACAACTCCATGGGGAACGTTCATGTACGCCAAGATGCCCTTCGGCCTGATGAACATTGCAGCCACTTTCCAGAGGGAAATGGACATCTCTTTTGCCGACGAAAAGGACAGGTTCATTGTGATCTATCTGGATGACATCACAATATACTCTGCTTTCGACGAACAACACCTCGAACATCTGAAGAAAGTTTTTCAGAAATGTAGGAGGTTTGTCATATCGCTAAATCCGAAGAAATCACATTTCGGGGTGGAAGAAGGGAAGTTGTTGGGACACATTATCTCAAAGAAGGGAATTAATATATACCCCAGCAGGGTCGAAGGAATCTTGAATATCAGCACTCCGCGCTGTAAAAAAGAAGTGAAATCCTTCCTGGAAAAAGTAAACTTATTGAGGAGATTCATCCTGAATCTGACAGAGATTATAAATCATATCACCTGCATGCTCAAAAAGGGAAATGAAATCAAGTGGAACCCAAAGGCCAAGAATTTGTTTAAATATATCAAGGTGGAATTGACTAGAGTACCTGTGCTATCCAGTCTAGCTTTCATGAAGGATTTGATTCTATTTTCATTCGCCTTAGAGCATATGATTATCGGCGTGCTGTTATAGAAAGACAAACAAAACTGTGAGAATCCTATAGCTTATTTCAACAGGACGCTATAGGATGCTCCACTAAGGTACGACATTATGGAAAAACAATCATATTCTTTAGTGAAATCCTTAAAGGAGTTCAGGATGTACATATTTCATTTTGACATCATTGCTTATGTGCCTAGCAACTCAGTAAAGGATATCTTGACTCAGCCTGACCCCGAACGAAGGAGAGGTAAGTGGATAGCGACCATTTTAGAATATGACCTATAGATCAAGCCTACAAAACTAATTAAGGGTCAGGGACTTGCAAATCTAATGGTGCAGATGGAATGTGACGTTGTGGGAGTAAATTTCATCGTTGATCTGTGAGAGAGTCCTCAAGAATAAAAAATTGCACAGGTATCCCAGGAGTTTGTCAATTCATCGTGGTATGTAGATATCATCTATGTGTTGAAGAATCTCTAGGCCCCTCCAAGTGTAAGTAAGACTAAGGCCATATTTCTCAATATTAAAGCGGTTAAGTTATGCGTCCTGAAAAACTCACTCTACTAGAAAGATCCTAGGGGAATGTTATTGAGTTGTTTGTTGGAGAATGATGTGAAGCGAGCCACAGAAGAATTTCACAAGGGCGACTGTGGGGGACACCATCACTAGAAAACCACCGCGCACAAAATCCTAAGGGTGTGTTACTATTGGCCTACAATCTTCAAAGACGTGTAAAAAGAAGTCTCCAGCTGCCACGAATGTCATATTTTCGATGGGAGAAGAAAGTTGCAGCCCCTGCCACTAAAGTCGATATCAGTGGAGTCATCGTTCATACAATGGGGTTTTGATTTCATAGGGGAAATAAATCCACCATCCTCAATGTAGCACAAATGGATACTCATGGCCACTGACTACTTCACGAAATGGATAGAGGTGATCACCATGAAGCAAGCTATTGACGCAATCATCATACAATTCCTGGAGATAAACATGTTGTCAAGGTTCGGATGCCCCGTCAAGATCATAAAAGACAATGCAGCCGCATTCAAGTCTAAGAGGATGGAAAAAAAAAATCAAGATTACAATATAACTCTGGGGAATTCTATGACATACTAACCACAAGGAAATGAGTTAGAAGAATCCTCAAATAAAATCCTAACCCAGATCATCAAAAGGCTCCTGTAAGATAATAAGAAAACCTGACATAAAAATCTTATATATGCGTTGTGGGTAGATCGGGTTACCACCAAGAATTCCATCTCAACATCTCCTTTCCAGATTGTATATGACGCAGATGCAATTTTCCCTACCACACTGGGGTTTCCCATCAGAAAATTGTTGCAAGAGCAGGAGGCCAAGCCAAATGACGTGCAAAGAAGAATAAATCAATTGGTTCACACCTAGTAGATGATGGAACAAGTGTATAATCGATCACATCTCCACCAGGAAAAGATGAAGAAATCCTTTGACAAGCATTCCAAGCCAGAGGATTTTCGGTTGGGTGATCTAGTGTTGAGATGGGATAGGAGAAATGAGGAAAAAGGAAAGCACAAAAAGTTCGATAACCTGTGGATGGGTCCATTCATAATTGGTGCACATCACAGAAATAATGCTTATTTTCTGGAAGAACTAAATGGGGAGTGTGTTGGTTAGGGGCCTATAAACAACAGGTTCCTCAAACATTATCTGATGAAATAAATTATGTTTAATTCATTTGTCATTGTAAATAGTTGTTTAATTTTTGTGTCAAGTCAGTAGGTTAGTAGAAATTGAAACCCGAAAGTCTTTTATAAATTGCATCGATAGGTTTAGGTTGCATCATGTTTTTAATATTGCAGTGTCGAAGATTCGAAATAAGGCCCAATGGTTAGGCACCTAGTCTATTGTTCTTTTCTACCTCGCAGTTAGGATAGCATCCCCGTTGGAGCCATCTGTTAGCGCCACCATTTTTATTTCAATTAGATTCAGTTTTCAGTCGAGTTATAGTCCATGTGTCAAAACACATGAAGTCAGGTACATAGAAATTAAGGGTTCAAAGTCAGCAAGTGGTTGGTTGGCCCTTGGAAGTGGGAAGGGATTTCAGAGTCGAAACATACATGAATGGTACGGGTATGTTGTTCCCAACAATTTGGGTCCTGTCAAAGTTAGTCTCTACGTGCCCCAGGTCAAGTCAAGTAGTTAATGGAGGTCGCGTTGGAAGGTGATGTAACTATTATCGGTTCATCATGAAGGCCGAAGGAATGAAAAATTGCAACGTTCACATCACATATTCCCTACAGCCCTTATCGCCTGTACCTTACACGTAGGGATGTGTTATGGAAAATCTGCAGTTCGATTCAAAACATCTAGTCACCATGAATTCAATGTTATTTGGCACAATTATTCCTTCCGCCCGATCTGTTATAAATCCCATAGGTTCTAAATCCATTTTTCTCATGAAATCATATTCAGGCTCTGTCTGTAAGTTTTCTCGTAGGCCCGAGTTGATTGAATTCTTCATCTTGGGCATCCGCCTGATATACTGCATGCAAGACAGATACCGGTCATGCCATGGTGACCTCTCAGAACATGAATAAGGGTACACGTAGTGGAAATATCGCCAGACCCGAGCCCCAATGTGATTGGGATTCATTCTCACTCACAACAGGCATCTCCAAGGATAAAAAAGGTATTTTTCCTTTACCCACGGGAAAAATGACATCAAACTATGTAGAACTTGGATTGGAAGGAACTGCACAAGAAGAAAGGACAGTGGAAGCCCTGTCTCCCCAAAAACAGATACCGCGGAGAAGGGGAAGACCAAGGAATAACAAGGAAGTTGGGGAAACTCGAATCCCAGATGAGCCACATGCATGAATGATCAATGAACAATTACTTATGTGCATCGACCACCTGGAGCCCTTGGAAGGTACCAACTGAGAAAGTGGGAAAAAAATGAGGAGGATGGATTATGTGGGTATGAATGATCAAGAGACATATCATCAGCTGAAGCAAGAAAATCTATCCATCGTCGAACTGTACCAAGAAAATAGGGAGCTACGACAACAGTTGGTGAAAAATACCACGAAAGCATCAGTAGCACAAGGTCGCAAAGTGAATGTGATGTGGCTCAAAAGACAGCTCAGAGAGGCGCAAGATATGATTGTATAATTTCGTGAAGCATAGTGGCTGTTGAAATAAAGGTATGCCAAACACTCCAGAGAATGTGAAGTGGCCGAAGAGATAGCCCATGCAGCTATCACCAATGAGAAGAAGAAACAATATTAGTCGAGTTAGTTCTTGTATTCACAAACAGAAGGAAAATCATTACAATTTTGAAGGATACATCGCCCAAGACATTTTTCCATTTTAATAATGGTCGTGACTGTCGACAGCCACTTTTTGTGCACACTTCCCCCAACAAATAATCATGTAGAAGAAAATCAAATCCATTACAACAGACAATGGGACTCTGAAAAACACTTGTCCACTCAGATATTTGGTCGAAGGAGAGCATTGACACATCATTCTCCATGAGGATACCTTATCGATAATCGAATCCCCATGGAAGATTACAAACAATCATGATGTAGCCAGATGTATTTGTTGTCTATTTTTGGAAAATCTCATGCGAAGAGTTTTGTAACACAGAAGAGTTAGTTTCATAGTTTGTAGAGATAGCAGTTAGAAGAGTAGGGTAGCCCAAGTGGCTCCCTCATTTATATATTCAAAATTTTCGATGTAAGCCAGGTTGTTTGGCAAAATTAGTATAGACAATAACTATTGTATGTAATTTGAGTCCGATCAAAACTTAATGAAAAAGTCCTATAGCTTTGATGAAAATATTCTAACTGTAGAAGTTGGATGTGTTGTTTCCCTTTCTTGCATATGTGCTTCCTATTTTCTTTATTCATATCCTTTTCTGTCTAAATCAAAATGAAATTTTGAACCTGTGGATTCTCTGCGCAACACCCGTTGTTCACGCCATTTAGAAAAACTATTTTTCTTCTAAAAGTTAACTCTGAATTCATCCGCAACAATCCTCTGAGTTACTTCCTGTGTTTTCTCCTCGCGACATATTACGATTTTGCACTAAAGATTGTTGCTCGCTTAGCCTTATCCTCGCAAGTTCATTCATTGAGTCATTTGTTTCTGTCGTCTTTTCTCAAAATGACTCCATAGCCCAAAGTCTTACTTTCTTGTGCCAATATAACCAGAAACCATTATTTCAAAGGTGTTAAATCTAGCCACATATTTAAATCCATATCTTGCACGGAGACAGATTCTCCTGAGAGAGCCCTCTCCAGGTACGAAAGGCTAGTTTCGGGCCTACAAGTTTGTTGAAATAGTTACCTCTGTCATTTGTTTATCAGCTGAACATATTTACAGAGTGCTAACAGAGTACACCTTCGAGCTCTTCTTTGTTTCCTGAAAACAATTTGAATCTCTTATATAAATTGATGGTATCATAATATCTCCTTTGTCTCCTTCACCTGAAATCTACAGACGAAATCATGCTCTGATGCCACTTGATGTAGACCCCCCTATTCTCTATTGGGGATGCGCGACCTCTCAGTCAAGGATATTCAATTATTAGAGTTGAATCGACTCTCTAAAACCTTAATGGTTTCACTAGTGATTAAAGGCAATCCCTTTCAGTCTTTTGGTGTAGGTTCTATGGCACTCGCAACCTCTCCCTTCGCGTTGTTGAACTACCAGGGTTCACGCATTAGCTCCTTTTACGTGAGCCCTTTCCCGTATGTGACCTCGGGCTATGTCCTCATGTAAACACATGATTTTAGGCATTGCCAAGACTAGTTTGGGATCAACCCACTTTTCTCCCCGCAATTCACTACCAATCACCATGCGTCCCNAGGAGAAATGAGGAAAAAGGAAAGCACAAAAAGTTCGATAACCTGTGGATGGGTCCATTCATAATTGGTGCACATCACAGAAATAATGCTTATTTTCTGGAAGAACTAAATGGGGAGTGTGTTGGTTAGGGGCCTATAAACAACAGGTTCCTCAAACATTATCTGATGAAATAAATTATGTTTAATTCATTTGTCATTGTAAATAGTTGTTTAATTTTTGTGTCAAGTCAGTAGGTTAGTAGAAATTGAAACCCGAAAGTCTTTTATAAATTGCATCGATAGGTTTAGGTTGCATCATGTTTTTAATATTGCAGTGTCGAAGATTCGAAATAAGGCCCAATGGTTAGGCACCTAGTCTATTGTTCTTTTCTACCTCGCAGTTAGGATAGCATCCCCGTTGGAGCCATCTGTTAGCGCCACCATTTTTATTTCAATTAGATTCAGTTTTCAGTCGAGTTATAGTCCATGTGTCAAAACACATGAAGTCAGGTACATAGAAATTAAGGGTTCAAAGTCAGCAAGTGGTTGGTTGGCCCTTGGAAGTGGGAAGGGATTTCAGAGTCGAAACATACATGAATGGTACGGGTATGTTGTTCCCAACAATTTGGGTCCTGTCAAAGTTAGTCTCTACGTGCCCCAGGTCAAGTCAAGTAGTTAATGGAGGTCGCGTTGGAAGGTGATGTAACTATTATCGGTTCATCATGAAGGCCGAAGGAATGAAAAATTGCAACGTTCACATCACATATTCCCTACAGCCCTTATCGCCTGTACCTTACACGTAGGGATGTGTTATGGAAAATCTGCAGTTCGATTCAAAACATCTAGTCACCATGAATTCAATGTTATTTGGCACAATTATTCCTTCCGCCCGATCTGTTATAAATCCCATAGGTTCTAAATCCATTTTTCTCATGAAATCATATTCAGGCTCTGTCTGTAAGTTTTCTCGTAGGCCCGAGTTGATTGAATTCTTCATCTTGGGCATCCGCCTGATATACTGCATGCAAGACAGATACCGGTCATGCCATGGTGACCTCTCAGAACATGAATAAGGGTACACGTAGTGGAAATATCGCCAGACCCGAGCCCCAATGTGATTGGGATTCATTCTCACTCACAACAGGCATCTCCAAGGATAAAAAAGGTATTTTTCCTTTACCCACGGGAAAAATGACATCAAACTATGTAGAACTTGGATTGGAAGGAACTGCACAAGAAGAAAGGACAGTGGAAGCCCTGTCTCCCCAAAAACAGATACCGCGGAGAAGGGGAAGACCAAGGAATAACAAGGAAGTTGGGGAAACTCGAATCCCAGATGAGCCACATGCATGAATGATCAATGAACAATTACTTATGTGCATCGACCACCTGGAGCCCTTGGAAGGTACCAACTGAGAAAGTGGGAAAAAAATGAGGAGGATGGATTATGTGGGTATGAATGATCAAGAGACATATCATCAGCTGAAGCAAGAAAATCTATCCATCGTCGAACTGTACCAAGAAAATAGGGAGCTACGACAACAGTTGGTGAAAAATACCACGAAAGCATCAGTAGCACAAGGTCGCAAAGTGAATGTGATGTGGCTCAAAAGACAGCTCAGAGAGGCGCAAGATATGATTGTATAATTTCGTGAAGCATAGTGGCTGTTGAAATAAAGGTATGCCAAACACTCCAGAGAATGTGAAGTGGCCGAAGAGATAGCCCATGCAGCTATCACCAATGAGAAGAAGAAACAATATTAGTCGAGTTAGTTCTTGTATTCACAAACAGAAGGAAAATCATTACAATTTTGAAGGATACATCGCCCAAGACATTTTTCCATTTTAATAATGGTCGTGACTGTCGACAGCCACTTTTTGTGCACACTTCCCCCAACAAATAATCATGTAGAAGAAAATCAAATCCATTACAACAGACAATGGGACTCTGAAAAACACTTGTCCACTCAGATATTTGGTCGAAGGAGAGCATTGACACATCATTCTCCATGAGGATACCTTATCGATAATCGAATCCCCATGGAAGATTACAAACAATCATGATGTAGCCAGATGTATTTGTTGTCTATTTTTGGAAAATCTCATGCGAAGAGTTTTGTAACACAGAAGAGTTAGTTTCATAGTTTGTAGAGATAGCAGTTAGAAGAGTA
This sequence comes from Picea glauca, assembly GCA_000966675.3. Lineage (NCBI taxonomy): Eukaryota > Viridiplantae > Streptophyta > Pinopsida > Pinales > Pinaceae > Picea > Picea glauca. The sequence continues at coordinate 26,089 of JZKD02S2435969.1, forward strand.
GGGTAGCCCAAGTGGCTCCCTCATTTATATATTCAAAATTTTCGATGTAAGCCAGGTTGTTTGGCAAAATTAGTATAGACAATAACTATTGTATGTAATTTGAGTCCGATCAAAACTTAATGAAAAAGTCCTATAGCTTTGATGAAAATATTCTAACTGTAGAAGTTGGATGTGTTGTTTCCCTTTCTTGCATATGTGCTTCCTATTTTCTTTATTCATATCCTTTTCTGTCTAAATCAAAATGAAATTTTGAACCTGTGGATTCTCTACGCAACACCCGTTGTTCACGCCATTTAGAAAAACTGTTTTTCTTCTAAAAGTTAACTCTGAATTAATCCGCAACAATCCTCTGAGTTACTTCCTGTGTTTTCTCCTCGCGACATATTACGATTTTGCACTAAAGACTGTTGCTCGCTTAGCCTTATCCTCGCAAGTTCAGTCATTGAGTCATTTGTTTCTGTCGTCTTTTCTCGAAATGACTCCATAGCCCAAAGTCTTACTTTCTTGTGCCAATATAACCAGAAACCATTATTTCAAAGGTGTTAAATCTAGCCACATATTTAAATCCATATCTTGCACGGAGATAGATTCTCCTGAGAGAGCCCTCTCGAGGTACGAAAGGCTAGTTTCGGGCCTACAAGTTTGTTGAAACAGTTACCTCTGTCATTTGTTTATCAGCTGAACATATTTACAGAGTGCTAACAGAGTACACCTTTGAGCTCTTCTTTGTTTCCTGAAAACAATTTGAATCTCTTATATAAATTGATGGTATCATAATATCTCCTTTGTCTCCTTCACCTGAAATCTACAGACGAAATCACGCTCTGATGCCACTTGATGTAGAACCCCCTATTCTCTGTTGGGGATGTGCGACCTCTCAGTCAAGGATATTCAATTCTTAGAGTTGAATCGACTCTCTAAAACCTTAATGGTTTCACTAGTGATTAAAGGCAATCCCTTTCAGTCTTTTGGTGTAGGGTCTATGGCACTCGCAACCTCTCCCTTCGCGTTGTTGAACTACCAGGGTTCACGCATTAGCTCCTTTTACGTGAGCCCTTTCCCATATGTGACCTCGGGCTATGTCCTCATGTAAACACATGATTTTAGGCATTGCCAAGACTAGTTTGGGATCAACCCACTTTTCTCCCCGCAATTCACTACCAATCACCATGCGTCCCTTTTGCAATATTGTGGTTTCGATTGCAACCCGCTCTCAAATTTTTAAAGTTCGAGCACTTTCTATCCCCCAATCTTGTGTGACCATTGATATCATGATATCGGATGGAGCCTCTTGATCAACGGTTCAGATCCTCCCTCTTTCCTTCCTTCTCTCCAGAGCACACGTTCTCACATTCTTACGATCTAGCAATGCGTGTTACTTTCAAATCAACGGCCGTGATTTTCTTCAAAAATTTAGGCTTTGAAGTTTTCAACTCTCAAACCTTAATTTTTCTGCAATGCTTTCACCTAGGGCTCATGATCTATTGACACGTGTCTCCTGCAAATCGACAACCACGAACCACTTCAGCTATCCGGGCTTCAGGAATTTCAACTCTCAACCATTACTTTCCCTCGGTGTGTTTTCACCTAGAGTTCACAGATCTCTGCCATGTTTTCTTTTGAATTGGGCG
>JZKD02S2435980.1:5127-27719 GCA_000966675.3 Picea glauca
AGTTCAGGTATTTACCAATAATTATGCATTGTTTTTGTATTAATTTGTTATTAAATTTTATTATGGTGATGAATTTGATTGCGAATGTGCTAAATGAAGTAACTCTTAAATTTTATTGTTATGCTGTAAATTAAATGTTAATTTAATTAATTTGGCTCTTACATTTAAATATGTGACATATGATATTGATGAAGGATAGCAAAGAAAAAAGATACAATTGGTTACTTCCCAAGTACAAGTTTATAACTTCATGATGTACTTCATCAAAAATACACGACATTATGTTCAACATTTCCATGTAGCTCGATGGAAGGACGATCATTTTAGAATATGAAAAGACACATTTCATGTTGGTACTGTTTTATCAATGGTTGATTTTACTGAGAACTACGCCCTTCTAGCAGGTCAACAGAATGGTAGATATCACATCCTCACATGGACCATATAGTAATGAACAAAACAGAGTTATATCAAAATAACATCACTTCTACATAAGTGATTATTAGTGCTATGACTTAGCCTGCATACAACATTTTTTTTAGTTTTTCTACAATCACCTTAAGGAGACGAATATACAAATGGATCAACATTGGATTTGGTGAGAGCATTGTGCAGGCCAATTAAAAAATGATTGTGTATTTAAATGGTTGTGTATGTTGCACAAAAACCTAAATGTACCACACCTTTGGAACTATTTTGAGTCCAGGAATAGGAAAGGGGAGCATGATGGAGCAGGTGGATGCATAAAAATATCATTACGTAGGAAAGAAATGAATTTCACTATTACTTCCCTCATTCAAGATGAAAAATCCATTATTTAATGGTGTTCTTCAATAATAGGAGAGGGAACAAGAACCCACAAAGATAAATAACACAAGAAAGGACATGTACATAGATATTTTCGGGAGGTGGTCGATGTAGATCGATAAAAGTGGTATAAATGCAAAAAAATCTAGGGCACTCATGGATTCCATTTAGTTAGAACATCAGACAAGGAAATAGTTGAAATATGGAGGATAAAACTCTCTTTCTTATGTGGTCCATGTAGTAGTAATGGATTTGATGATTCTGAATCAACAAACTAGTTTGATAGATGGTATAATGTATCACTCCCCATTGGTCAATGTATAACTATGGAATTATCCCTATTGGAGGAGGACCAAGCAAGTATTGCAACAGATTATGATCATGTCTCAGATATCATACTACCATCTTTGTTGAGTCCTTCTATTAAATCTTTAATAAATAAAATGAATGTGTTATGCTTTGGTCATTTAATGGACTCAAATTTTGTCACTCCATTTTTTGAAGGGAACATATACACAGTGGTTTCCCAAAAAAAATGAATGGGGCACTAATTATTGGATGGCACGATGCTTAGAAAGAAATATTACCCTCATGCGATCAGTAACAAACACTAAAGGAATTGAATTTATGACAAGGTCGATGGTTATTAAAGGATAATATATAATAGAGGATGAAAGAAAATTAAAGAGAGGTGGTTTAGTATTTGAATATTATAAACCAAGTCAAGTTGTATACCACTTTGCAAACTTGGCTATTGGTACAAATCTCCAACTACAAACAATTCCAAGTAAGAACTCATCAAAGGTACGATACTTCTTGCCCTGATTATATCATGAGAAGTTAATGGAAACCATATGTATTACAAGTGATTTTGTTGGTCTAATTGAATGACCATCTAGGTATGTAAGATGAATAATTTTGGATTTTGTATGGATTCTATTAAAATATTTGTAATGATGTTAAAATATTTTCCTTTCCTTTCCTTGTCTTTCCTTGACTTTCCTTACCTTTGCTTGTCATTCCATGCATTGCCTTCAGTTTCCATGCCATTCCATGCCTTGTCTTCACCTATCTTTCCTTACCTTTCCTTGTATTTCCTTCACATGTCATGCCTTTCCTTCACATGCCTTGGATTTCATTGCAATTCCTTCAATTGCCTTAACCTCCCTTTCATTTTCATGCCTTTCCTTCACACACCTTTCCTTGCCTTTACATTCCATGCCTTGTGATACATACCCCACCCACTCCTATGGTTTTTGCAACCTCCCAATCTAGGATCATTCATAATTGTGAGCTAGATCAACTCTTAGGGCCCTACTAAGCCCCCAAAATCCTTTACACAAGTCCTTATTTTCATGCACAGGTCCCATGATGAACCCGCAAGTGCTCACACTAATCCCCCTTTCTTCTGAAAAGTATTTCGGGCCCTAGCCCCTTTTCTTAGGCTAGCTTCACACATGATAGAGGGATGTGATCAGGCACTAACAAATGCGTGTTGATTCATAGGTTCTCAGTGCTTCTATCTCTGAGGAGTTTGGCCTTCACTACCTTCTAAAACCACTGAATGCCTAAATGACAGGATCAACAATCCACAATCCTTCACAAACTAACATCCAAGATCTTATTCACAAATCTAGGCTTTGAGAGTTCTGACTATACCAACATAGAATCCTCATGAAGTGTTGAACGTCGAAATGGATGATTGGATGACTCTTATTCCACCTTAGATCAATGAATTTATGCCTCCTTCATGATCTGGTATTCAATGTTCTTCCTACAACACTGCTCCACAAATCTCCTAGATAACTAAATAAGATAAAATATTATCCATCCTCCATGTGTCCCCTTCTTAATCGAGGACCAGAATACCTTTCAAGAGTTCTATACTTTTGGTCCTGTCTACACAAAAACCCAAATTTTCCAAAGTGAAACATCCCAAAAATATGTATATGCTTCCATGCGTCCACCTCCAACCGACGACTAGGATGGACTCCTACCTTCATGCCTTCAGGAGTCATCAACAACACTACACTCTATTTCTTCTGGAGTTCCAGACCTTCAAACTTGTGGATCTACTATCATGTGTCCCCTCTTGATCAATGGTGAGGATCTACTCTTGTATTTGCCAACTCCTCTCCCAAATGTTGCACTTCATAAAACCCTTCACCTCAAGTTCTCGTGATCAAATTCAACGCATCCCTCGAATCAATAGTCCAGATCTTGTTCTCTCTTAGGATATTTATAATATCTCCACTTCTACACTATTTCACCTCCTCCTTCAGAAGTGCTCACCTTCTAGACTCTAGGATGTGATGACAAATATCATCTCCAATTGAGGACTAGGATTTATTCTGCAATTCAGGGCTTCAAGAGTTTTGGATACTATGCGCCTCTATTCCCAGATATGATCAATGCTTTGACATGCATCCTACTAGATGGATGGTCTCGATTTACACTTGATCTTGGGACTTCGGGAATCCTGCACTTGAATATGAAATAAACCTTTGGACCTCTGAAATATGAAGGACCCTCAACATTAAAACATGTGTTACTTACCTGGATCCGATGAATCGTGATCCTTGTGCCTAGATTCAATGGTGAGGATCTATTCTCCTTCATCCAAATTCCTCCTTTAGTCTTGAATCAGGTCGGACAGTCCATATTGCTCCAGAGAGAAGATATGAAAACCACTGTAGCTTCTCCTCCTTGTTTGACTGCGCTTTCCTCTCAATAAGGGAATTATCAATAAAATTCAAAGGCTCAGCCTTCAAACCTTTCCACCACAAAGACCAATGACTTGGCCTATTTCTACGCTATCTCTTCTGAGCTTTGAACTTGAAAATAAGTTTACTTGTGCATACCCTATGATATTCTTCTTAATCTTAAACTTTCTCATATTTCTAAGGGTCTCAACCCTCTTCTCCTTCAACGAGGTTTTATTCCTTCATGGCAGCAAACATGCTCTTTCTCCTGACCTCGACACTATGAATACTTAGCCTCCGATAAACTCCTTATGCTTCATCGATTAAAATCCTTAACACTTAGCTCAGTGTTGGCTCAATTCACAACTTTCACAGGACTTCTTCAACCTTATCCTTCTTTAGGAGATTGTGCACTCTCTGCACCAATTCTTGAACGACTCAATTTTTTTATCTTGGACAAATGAGTCCAAAAATGACTCTACCTATGCCCACTTTGTGTGGCTTTGTGAACTCCTTTCACCTAATTAACAGAGCTTCACGTTGTCCCTCTTGATCTTATGATTTCTTGAACTTCTAACGGTGTCAACCCTTTTTTCTCTCCAAATGATTTCTTCTTCCCTCCTAACACTTACTCTCTCTTCCTCCTCATCTTATGGACTATGTAATGATCCTCAGTGACCTCCTTTCACTCACTACACCCATTAAACCTGAACTTCAAAAGTTCACTTGTGCACTCCTTGTGTTGTTTATGCAGAATTAGACTACTCCTCTTGAGCTATATATTCTCAGGTTCCCTCTTGGTAACCTGTCTCCCAGAACTCAAAATAGAGTTCTCAGGCACTCCTTACACTTTCTCAATGAACTCCTTGCAGAGCACTAAGATTATTCAATAACTCTGGTATGTTTTCTTCAGAGTGTTCAACAACTGTGATGTGCCTTCTTCCACACTATTCCTTCTGAGTTTTATTATTTTTTCTAGTGTTCCCATCTTGCATGCTCTTCCTTGAACTCTAGACAGAGTTCAAAATGAACTAATTTCATTAGCTTCATAGATTTTTCAATCACTCTAGTGTTCACCCCTTGCACAAGCCTAAGATCCCATAACTACCCATAAATTCACAAAGATGGAGAATTCTATCTAAACCTACAAATGTAACCTTCTTGCACATACACAACATACATAAATAAACACAGAAAAAATTCAGAGAATAAATATTCACCACACATAAAAACAAAGAAACCTCATATGTAGGGAAAACTTCTTTCGTATTAATTTTGAATGCTCTGTACAATGTTTAGAAGGATGGACTTCAACTGAGTCTCAACTATTTTCCTCTCCTCTATTGAGCTCTCTCTACTTTCTCATCAACAAATTCTAACTCTCCATACTAATTCTTACTAATGAAATTTGATACAAGAGAATTTTACAAAAGAGGAGCTCCTCGATCCTTCCGTCCATCTACCTACTCACATTGAATCACATTCAATTACAATCAATGGATAACTAGTCTAAACTAGGCCTAGACCTATCTACCTTTCATCCATTAAAGGAGACTTCACATGCAACCTATACAAAGGGACATGGATCGAATTTCCTTGATCCTTGCAACATTAATTCACCATTTGAATTACATTAAAATTTAAATTTCAGCTCAAAATTTGAAAGGACTGGTGCATCCTTCTTTGGGATCCGCTCCCTCCAAGTGTGCGAACATGTTGTCTTTTCAGTGCATTGCTTAGATGGAGTGATTCTCCTTCATCATACTCTTGTGCTAACAAAAATATGAGCTCATACTCATGGCTCCTCTGTTGCTGAGGTTGAGATCCTCTAGGATCCCAAATCTGAATTTGGAGTTGTCCATCTACTCCTATGCTTTGTTGTTGTTGTTGTTGTTGTCATGTTGATTCTTCAGGTTCTCCTCTATTCAGATTCCTCTAGTTTTTTATTGTCTCCATTGTTGACTTCAACATGAGCCTTCTGATATATTTGATATTGTCATCCAGTTGGTCCACTGGCTATATGTTATCATGCAATATGCTTTGTTTTTTCATTCTTTTCTCCTCGCATATTAATGGGCAGATATTCCTCATCTCCCATGCTTATTTCACCTTTTGTGGCCTTGAATTACCACTCCACTGCATACTCAAACTATGTAGCAGCACTATTGAGCTTCTTCTCAGCCATCTCCCCTGACATTTCTCCTTCTGTAATATCCTCTCCTTGTGTTGGTACAAGTCCAGCTTCATACAATTTTTTCTCATGCTATAATTCTTCTCAACTCTTCACAAATGCATCCCTATGGAAGTATTCTTATGTTCCTATATTTCCTAACCAATCCTCCAACATCCTTATATCCTTCTCCCAGTGAGTGAGAATATGAATTGTATTCTCCTCTTCTTCTTCCATCTCTTGGGAATATGTCAATGTATGCTCCTTCTCCTCCATGACATCTTCTGTTGGTTGTCTCTCCTCTGCTACACCTTCAACATGTGCACTGGCCTCTACTCGGTTTCTTGGAAGGAATATATTAATTCTTCCAATGATCAGAATGTGCCTATGATCCTCCTCCTTTGTCATCATTTTTTGTTGATCCAAACTCTCCTCTGAGTTCTTGATACTTTTAGACAGTCTCACTTCCTCCTCCTTTCCCACCTGGAAACCTGAGGTTTCACTGCTACCCTCCTAGAATTCTATGAGATCTTTGACTGATCCCATATCATTTCCCTCATGGAAATTGTTGGTACATGGGTAGACCCAGGGTTCAATGCTACAACAATGCACCAACAAAACCCTAACTACCAGCCCTTTTGGCAACGCCTGTGAAGTAGATGAAGTCTCACCCAAGGTAGAGGCAGGGGTGGTTACAGGAATCAAGTGTATGAAACCTTAACTGGGACACAGATCTGTGATTATAATACTTAAAAGAGAACTTAGCATCAACATTTCATCAATATTCAACCAATAACTATTGCGCAGATAGAACATAGCATCACATCATTCACTCAAATCTGATGTATTTAAGCACTTTATCATAAATAGGCAAGTTATATATAGCATATCAAGCACTAAGAACCTTCATATAGGTTATATATAACATTCTTACACATCATAAGCACCTAGCATCAGCAGATTATCTATCTCTATAAAATAACTTAGCAAGAGAAGTTATAAACACATTAAGACAAGCATAAAGCAGAACAACATAGTGTTTACATGGTTCACCCCCATCCTAGGGATACGTCCACCAACTCTTTTTATTTATTGTCTTATTCAATCGATTACATGCACAAAGCCTCAAAAACGCTATTCTGCATAGAACAAAATATTTGTACAGCTCGCTAGACCCTTCTTCCTTGTGTCCCAGCACAAAGCCTTCCACAGTCTTTCTACAATGACTTGCACTTAGCTCTATAGGTCTCACACAGTATGCACAAAACCTTACACTTCTTGATAAAACAGATTCAACTCTTGGCACTTAGCCAGTTTATACAACTAACATCACATAGATGCCTCTCCTTACATTGCCTATACATCTATTTATACATACAAAATAGGCCTAAACATGGGTAAACCCATGGGTCGAAATCCCATGCTCGTTATGATGCAAGATCATCATACGCAGCCAGCCAAGCAAGCATAAAGGAGGAAGACAACTAGAAAAGCACTAGCACACATTTTGAAATGTTTTGAAAAATTAATGAGCGGACATTAATGTAATATCTAGGAGAAGCGTACTTACATTTATGTCTTGGAGATATGAACAGATCTGGAGAAATTACTCTCATCTCTCGGATGTAATAGGCATTAAGTTTGTTTAATGAAAGTAGGTAGATTTGATTTAATAGATTAGACAGTTTAGAAGCGTAGGAGGGAAAACGGATATAGACACCCTCACCCTTGTATCATTGTAAGAACAGGGAACATTATTATCATTCAAAATTCATAATCTGTAGAGCTGTAGCAGAGAGTTGTAGAGAAGAACCCATGTACAGGAGCACTTGAGTGAATATATGAAACTTTGACTCAATTTTCATGGTGTTACGATGCTTATTGTTTACATTTGTTAAATGGTATGTTTACAGTTGTTTTGGTTCTATGTTATAAATTTATCTCAATGTTGTGTCATATGTATGATTTCATGCTGAATGTATGAAGTCAGAAAGAGGGGTAGAATGAGTTTCAATTGTTTCTCTCTCTGAGGATTCCTACAAGAAGTGCAGTGAACGTCTGCAAGGTGTCCGTTGACAAGGGTCTGAGTTTTATCTTAGAAATCTCAGGAGAGATATCATTTTTCTCATGCCAGTAGAAGTGCAGGAGAAGCACAAAGTCTTGCAAGGTATGTGAAGGTTGGTGGAAGTCTTAGAACTTATCCACCAAGGGGAAAGTTGAAAGACTACTTTTGGAAAGGGTGCACAGGGTCGAAGACTCAAATAACCAGAGGTTATTTGAAAGTTTGTGACAAGGAGTGCGAGCAGAATCTTTCTGGAGGCTTGAGTTTGAAAGTGAAATATCGGGAGGGATAACACCTTTGAAGTGTTCAAAGGGAGACGGGGATAGATACCGTCGCATAGAGATTAAGTTCAAGAGAAAGAACACTTAGTCGTTGGGTAGAAGCCATTGAGGAGTGACTCGAGCAGTCAAAATTCTTCGTGGTTAGCTCGCGAAATCGTGAGGACTATAGGAGCCAGTGGATTTGTAATATGGTTAGGAGTTGGATAAACTCACCACCCTAATATCAATAATCAACGTGAACCATTGATCGTGGTTCAATATGATCCATTGATCTCATTTCAACCCACGTAATTGGATCATTTCACGAATTTGGGGTTCGTGAGTTTGGAGGGAAGACTAAATTCTTGGTTCCACAAAGTCCCAAGTTGTGAGGAGCAAGGGAGGAGATCTAGACCACTGGATCCAAGCCATGGGAGAACCGTTGGATCACAACCTCCATGGGGTATCGAGTATCGGGGGTTCAGGGTTGAAATAATTTCTTTTTGATTGTGAAGTCACAAAGTGTCGAGCGTCGAGGGCCACACGTTGCCTGGGAAAGAGTCAACCCATTACTAACTTATTGCGATTTGGGGATTCGCAATAGAGCAGCATGAGGGCTTAACACTCCAACTCACGAAGTCGCGAGTTACGAGTAGTTCTAGTGTATAGCCTAGCCTACGATTATATGTAGCAGGCGCTAGTGAGGAGGGAGCCATACCCATATCTCATATTTGGTATCGGAGGTTTGAAAAAGAAGAGTCGAGGGTCATCGACTCATGAACTCACGAGTTGTGAAAGGTTCTTGTGCTAAGGCCCAGTTGTGGTCGTATGGAGATGTAAGGATCCTGCCTAGCGCTAGGTTGTGCAGGGTGGTTTTTCACAAAGAAGCTGTGGATCAGATTCGTGAGGTTCCAATAGGGATCCAAGGGAGCCTCTTTGGCTCGAGGAGAATTTAGAACGATCTTGTGTAGATCTCGAACAAGGGGTCGAGGGTCTTCACCAGTTGTGGTATCAGAGCATAGAACAAATTATTTTCTTTCTGTAGCAGAGAAGAGGGAGAAAACTTTTATAGCCATGCCACCCACAAGAAGGGACAAGAAAATACCTGATCCAGCAGTGGAAAGAGAAATGTGTCAATTACATGCCAGGCTTGATTCTATGGAGACAAAACAAAGGCGCACAGTTGACGCTGGGGATATCAGTGAAGTTGAAAGTGAAAATGAATATGGAAACGAAGGAGAAGAAGTTGCAGTCAAAGATGCTGCAGAAGAAATCCTATTCAAGGTTGTTGCAAGGATAGGTGCCAGAGAAAAAATGGGCATTCTAGTGTACGAAGGCAACTTGGATGTTGAATAACTTCTANAGTTCAGGTATTTACCAATAATTATGCATTGTTTTTGTATTAATTTGTTATTAAATTTTATTATGGTGATGAATTTGATTGCGAATGTGCTAAATGAAGTAACTCTTAAATTTTATTGTTATGCTGTAAATTAAATGTTAATTTAATTAATTTGGCTCTTACATTTAAATATGTGACATATGATATTGATGAAGGATAGCAAAGAAAAAAGATACAATTGGTTACTTCCCAAGTACAAGTTTATAACTTCATGATGTACTTCATCAAAAATACACGACATTATGTTCAACATTTCCATGTAGCTCGATGGAAGGACGATCATTTTAGAATATGAAAAGACACATTTCATGTTGGTACTGTTTTATCAATGGTTGATTTTACTGAGAACTACGCCCTTCTAGCAGGTCAACAGAATGGTAGATATCACATCCTCACATGGACCATATAGTAATGAACAAAACAGAGTTATATCAAAATAACATCACTTCTACATAAGTGATTATTAGTGCTATGACTTAGCCTGCATACAACATTTTTTTTAGTTTTTCTACAATCACCTTAAGGAGACGAATATACAAATGGATCAACATTGGATTTGGTGAGAGCATTGTGCAGGCCAATTAAAAAATGATTGTGTATTTAAATGGTTGTGTATGTTGCACAAAAACCTAAATGTACCACACCTTTGGAACTATTTTGAGTCCAGGAATAGGAAAGGGGAGCATGATGGAGCAGGTGGATGCATAAAAATATCATTACGTAGGAAAGAAATGAATTTCACTATTACTTCCCTCATTCAAGATGAAAAATCCATTATTTAATGGTGTTCTTCAATAATAGGAGAGGGAACAAGAACCCACAAAGATAAATAACACAAGAAAGGACATGTACATAGATATTTTCGGGAGGTGGTCGATGTAGATCGATAAAAGTGGTATAAATGCAAAAAAATCTAGGGCACTCATGGATTCCATTTAGTTAGAACATCAGACAAGGAAATAGTTGAAATATGGAGGATAAAACTCTCTTTCTTATGTGGTCCATGTAGTAGTAATGGATTTGATGATTCTGAATCAACAAACTAGTTTGATAGATGGTATAATGTATCACTCCCCATTGGTCAATGTATAACTATGGAATTATCCCTATTGGAGGAGGACCAAGCAAGTATTGCAACAGATTATGATCATGTCTCAGATATCATACTACCATCTTTGTTGAGTCCTTCTATTAAATCTTTAATAAATAAAATGAATGTGTTATGCTTTGGTCATTTAATGGACTCAAATTTTGTCACTCCATTTTTTGAAGGGAACATATACACAGTGGTTTCCCAAAAAAAATGAATGGGGCACTAATTATTGGATGGCACGATGCTTAGAAAGAAATATTACCCTCATGCGATCAGTAACAAACACTAAAGGAATTGAATTTATGACAAGGTCGATGGTTATTAAAGGATAATATATAATAGAGGATGAAAGAAAATTAAAGAGAGGTGGTTTAGTATTTGAATATTATAAACCAAGTCAAGTTGTATACCACTTTGCAAACTTGGCTATTGGTACAAATCTCCAACTACAAACAATTCCAAGTAAGAACTCATCAAAGGTACGATACTTCTTGCCCTGATTATATCATGAGAAGTTAATGGAAACCATATGTATTACAAGTGATTTTGTTGGTCTAATTGAATGACCATCTAGGTATGTAAGATGAATAATTTTGGATTTTGTATGGATTCTATTAAAATATTTGTAATGATGTTAAAATATTTTCCTTTCCTTTCCTTGTCTTTCCTTGACTTTCCTTACCTTTGCTTGTCATTCCATGCATTGCCTTCAGTTTCCATGCCATTCCATGCCTTGTCTTCACCTATCTTTCCTTACCTTTCCTTGTATTTCCTTCACATGTCATGCCTTTCCTTCACATGCCTTGGATTTCATTGCAATTCCTTCAATTGCCTTAACCTCCCTTTCATTTTCATGCCTTTCCTTCACACACCTTTCCTTGCCTTTACATTCCATGCCTTGTGATACATACCCCACCCACTCCTATGGTTTTTGCAACCTCCCAATCTAGGATCATTCATAATTGTGAGCTAGATCAACTCTTAGGGCCCTACTAAGCCCCCAAAATCCTTTACACAAGTCCTTATTTTCATGCACAGGTCCCATGATGAACCCGCAAGTGCTCACACTAATCCCCCTTTCTTCTGAAAAGTATTTCGGGCCCTAGCCCCTTTTCTTAGGCTAGCTTCACACATGATAGAGGGATGTGATCAGGCACTAACAAATGCGTGTTGATTCATAGGTTCTCAGTGCTTCTATCTCTGAGGAGTTTGGCCTTCACTACCTTCTAAAACCACTGAATGCCTAAATGACAGGATCAACAATCCACAATCCTTCACAAACTAACATCCAAGATCTTATTCACAAATCTAGGCTTTGAGAGTTCTGACTATACCAACATAGAATCCTCATGAAGTGTTGAACGTCGAAATGGATGATTGGATGACTCTTATTCCACCTTAGATCAATGAATTTATGCCTCCTTCATGATCTGGTATTCAATGTTCTTCCTACAACACTGCTCCACAAATCTCCTAGATAACTAAATAAGATAAAATATTATCCATCCTCCATGTGTCCCCTTCTTAATCGAGGACCAGAATACCTTTCAAGAGTTCTATACTTTTGGTCCTGTCTACACAAAAACCCAAATTTTCCAAAGTGAAACATCCCAAAAATATGTATATGCTTCCATGCGTCCACCTCCAACCGACGACTAGGATGGACTCCTACCTTCATGCCTTCAGGAGTCATCAACAACACTACACTCTATTTCTTCTGGAGTTCCAGACCTTCAAACTTGTGGATCTACTATCATGTGTCCCCTCTTGATCAATGGTGAGGATCTACTCTTGTATTTGCCAACTCCTCTCCCAAATGTTGCACTTCATAAAACCCTTCACCTCAAGTTCTCGTGATCAAATTCAACGCATCCCTCGAATCAATAGTCCAGATCTTGTTCTCTCTTAGGATATTTATAATATCTCCACTTCTACACTATTTCACCTCCTCCTTCAGAAGTGCTCACCTTCTAGACTCTAGGATGTGATGACAAATATCATCTCCAATTGAGGACTAGGATTTATTCTGCAATTCAGGGCTTCAAGAGTTTTGGATACTATGCGCCTCTATTCCCAGATATGATCAATGCTTTGACATGCATCCTACTAGATGGATGGTCTCGATTTACACTTGATCTTGGGACTTCGGGAATCCTGCACTTGAATATGAAATAAACCTTTGGACCTCTGAAATATGAAGGACCCTCAACATTAAAACATGTGTTACTTACCTGGATCCGATGAATCGTGATCCTTGTGCCTAGATTCAATGGTGAGGATCTATTCTCCTTCATCCAAATTCCTCCTTTAGTCTTGAATCAGGTCGGACAGTCCATATTGCTCCAGAGAGAAGATATGAAAACCACTGTAGCTTCTCCTCCTTGTTTGACTGCGCTTTCCTCTCAATAAGGGAATTATCAATAAAATTCAAAGGCTCAGCCTTCAAACCTTTCCACCACAAAGACCAATGACTTGGCCTATTTCTACGCTATCTCTTCTGAGCTTTGAACTTGAAAATAAGTTTACTTGTGCATACCCTATGATATTCTTCTTAATCTTAAACTTTCTCATATTTCTAAGGGTCTCAACCCTCTTCTCCTTCAACGAGGTTTTATTCCTTCATGGCAGCAAACATGCTCTTTCTCCTGACCTCGACACTATGAATACTTAGCCTCCGATAAACTCCTTATGCTTCATCGATTAAAATCCTTAACACTTAGCTCAGTGTTGGCTCAATTCACAACTTTCACAGGACTTCTTCAACCTTATCCTTCTTTAGGAGATTGTGCACTCTCTGCACCAATTCTTGAACGACTCAATTTTTTTATCTTGGACAAATGAGTCCAAAAATGACTCTACCTATGCCCACTTTGTGTGGCTTTGTGAACTCCTTTCACCTAATTAACAGAGCTTCACGTTGTCCCTCTTGATCTTATGATTTCTTGAACTTCTAACGGTGTCAACCCTTTTTTCTCTCCAAATGATTTCTTCTTCCCTCCTAACACTTACTCTCTCTTCCTCCTCATCTTATGGACTATGTAATGATCCTCAGTGACCTCCTTTCACTCACTACACCCATTAAACCTGAACTTCAAAAGTTCACTTGTGCACTCCTTGTGTTGTTTATGCAGAATTAGACTACTCCTCTTGAGCTATATATTCTCAGGTTCCCTCTTGGTAACCTGTCTCCCAGAACTCAAAATAGAGTTCTCAGGCACTCCTTACACTTTCTCAATGAACTCCTTGCAGAGCACTAAGATTATTCAATAACTCTGGTATGTTTTCTTCAGAGTGTTCAACAACTGTGATGTGCCTTCTTCCACACTATTCCTTCTGAGTTTTATTATTTTTTCTAGTGTTCCCATCTTGCATGCTCTTCCTTGAACTCTAGACAGAGTTCAAAATGAACTAATTTCATTAGCTTCATAGATTTTTCAATCACTCTAGTGTTCACCCCTTGCACAAGCCTAAGATCCCATAACTACCCATAAATTCACAAAGATGGAGAATTCTATCTAAACCTACAAATGTAACCTTCTTGCACATACACAACATACATAAATAAACACAGAAAAAATTCAGAGAATAAATATTCACCACACATAAAAACAAAGAAACCTCATATGTAGGGAAAACTTCTTTCGTATTAATTTTGAATGCTCTGTACAATGTTTAGAAGGATGGACTTCAACTGAGTCTCAACTATTTTCCTCTCCTCTATTGAGCTCTCTCTACTTTCTCATCAACAAATTCTAACTCTCCATACTAATTCTTACTAATGAAATTTGATACAAGAGAATTTTACAAAAGAGGAGCTCCTCGATCCTTCCGTCCATCTACCTACTCACATTGAATCACATTCAATTACAATCAATGGATAACTAGTCTAAACTAGGCCTAGACCTATCTACCTTTCATCCATTAAAGGAGACTTCACATGCAACCTATACAAAGGGACATGGATCGAATTTCCTTGATCCTTGCAACATTAATTCACCATTTGAATTACATTAAAATTTAAATTTCAGCTCAAAATTTGAAAGGACTGGTGCATCCTTCTTTGGGATCCGCTCCCTCCAAGTGTGCGAACATGTTGTCTTTTCAGTGCATTGCTTAGATGGAGTGATTCTCCTTCATCATACTCTTGTGCTAACAAAAATATGAGCTCATACTCATGGCTCCTCTGTTGCTGAGGTTGAGATCCTCTAGGATCCCAAATCTGAATTTGGAGTTGTCCATCTACTCCTATGCTTTGTTGTTGTTGTTGTTGTTGTCATGTTGATTCTTCAGGTTCTCCTCTATTCAGATTCCTCTAGTTTTTTATTGTCTCCATTGTTGACTTCAACATGAGCCTTCTGATATATTTGATATTGTCATCCAGTTGGTCCACTGGCTATATGTTATCATGCAATATGCTTTGTTTTTTCATTCTTTTCTCCTCGCATATTAATGGGCAGATATTCCTCATCTCCCATGCTTATTTCACCTTTTGTGGCCTTGAATTACCACTCCACTGCATACTCAAACTATGTAGCAGCACTATTGAGCTTCTTCTCAGCCATCTCCCCTGACATTTCTCCTTCTGTAATATCCTCTCCTTGTGTTGGTACAAGTCCAGCTTCATACAATTTTTTCTCATGCTATAATTCTTCTCAACTCTTCACAAATGCATCCCTATGGAAGTATTCTTATGTTCCTATATTTCCTAACCAATCCTCCAACATCCTTATATCCTTCTCCCAGTGAGTGAGAATATGAATTGTATTCTCCTCTTCTTCTTCCATCTCTTGGGAATATGTCAATGTATGCTCCTTCTCCTCCATGACATCTTCTGTTGGTTGTCTCTCCTCTGCTACACCTTCAACATGTGCACTGGCCTCTACTCGGTTTCTTGGAAGGAATATATTAATTCTTCCAATGATCAGAATGTGCCTATGATCCTCCTCCTTTGTCATCATTTTTTGTTGATCCAAACTCTCCTCTGAGTTCTTGATACTTTTAGACAGTCTCACTTCCTCCTCCTTTCCCACCTGGAAACCTGAGGTTTCACTGCTACCCTCCTAGAATTCTATGAGATCTTTGACTGATCCCATATCATTTCCCTCATGGAAATTGTTGGTACATGGGTAGACCCAGGGTTCAATGCTACAACAATGCACCAACAAAACCCTAACTACCAGCCCTTTTGGCAACGCCTGTGAAGTAGATGAAGTCTCACCCAAGGTAGAGGCAGGGGTGGTTACAGGAATCAAGTGTATGAAACCTTAACTGGGACACAGATCTGTGATTATAATACTTAAAAGAGAACTTAGCATCAACATTTCATCAATATTCAACCAATAACTATTGCGCAGATAGAACATAGCATCACATCATTCACTCAAATCTGATGTATTTAAGCACTTTATCATAAATAGGCAAGTTATATATAGCATATCAAGCACTAAGAACCTTCATATAGGTTATATATAACATTCTTACACATCATAAGCACCTAGCATCAGCAGATTATCTATCTCTATAAAATAACTTAGCAAGAGAAGTTATAAACACATTAAGACAAGCATAAAGCAGAACAACATAGTGTTTACATGGTTCACCCCCATCCTAGGGATACGTCCACCAACTCTTTTTATTTATTGTCTTATTCAATCGATTACATGCACAAAGCCTCAAAAACGCTATTCTGCATAGAACAAAATATTTGTACAGCTCGCTAGACCCTTCTTCCTTGTGTCCCAGCACAAAGCCTTCCACAGTCTTTCTACAATGACTTGCACTTAGCTCTATAGGTCTCACACAGTATGCACAAAACCTTACACTTCTTGATAAAACAGATTCAACTCTTGGCACTTAGCCAGTTTATACAACTAACATCACATAGATGCCTCTCCTTACATTGCCTATACATCTATTTATACATACAAAATAGGCCTAAACATGGGTAAACCCATGGGTCGAAATCCCATGCTCGTTATGATGCAAGATCATCATACGCAGCCAGCCAAGCAAGCATAAAGGAGGAAGACAACTAGAAAAGCACTAGCACACATTTTGAAATGTTTTGAAAAATTAATGAGCGGACATTAATGTAATATCTAGGAGAAGCGTACTTACATTTATGTCTTGGAGATATGAACAGATCTGGAGAAATTACTCTCATCTCTCGGATGTAATAGGCATTAAGTTTGTTTAATGAAAGTAGGTAGATTTGATTTAATAGATTAGACAGTTTAGAAGCGTAGGAGGGAAAACGGATATAGACACCCTCACCCTTGTATCATTGTAAGAACAGGGAACATTATTATCATTCAAAATTCATAATCTGTAGAGTTGTAGCAGAGAGTTGTAGAGAAGAACCCATGTACAGGAGCACTTGAGTTAATATATGAAACTTTGACTCAATTTTCATGGTGTTACGATGCTTATTGTTTACATTTGTTAAATGGTATGTTTACAGTTGTTTTGGTTCTATGTTATGAATTTATCTCAATGTTGTGTCATATGTATGATTTCATGCTGAATGTATGAAGTCAAAAAGAGGGGTAGAATGAGTTTCAATTGTTTCTCTCTCTGAGGATTCCTACAAGAAGTGCAGTGAACGTCCGCAAGGTGTCCTTTGACAAGGGTCTGAGTTTTATCTCAGAAATCTCAGGAGAGATATCATTTTTCTCATGCCAGTAGAAGTGCAGGAGAAGCATAAAGTCTTGCAAGGTATGTGAATGCTGGTGGAAGTATTAGAACTTATCCACCAAGGGGAAAGTTGAAAGACTACTTTTGGAAAGGGTGCACAGGGTCGAAGACTCAAATAACCAGAGGTTATTTGAAAGTTTGTGACAAGGAGTGCGAGCAGAATCTTTCTGGAGGCTTGAGTTTGAAAGTGAAATATCGGGAGGGATAACACCTTTGAAGTGTTCAAAGGGAGACGGGGATAGATACCGTCGCATAGAGATTAAGTTCAAGAGAAAGAACACTTAGTCGTTGGGTAGAAGCCATTGAGGAGTGACTCGAGCAGTCAAAATTCTTCGTGGTTAGCTCGCGAAATCGTGAGGACTATAGGAGCCAGTGGATTTGTAATATGGTTAGGAGTTGGATAAACTCACCACCCTAATATCAATAATCAACGTGAACCATTGATCGTGGTTCAATATGATCCATTGATCTCATTTCAACCCACGTAATTGGATCATTTCACGAATTTGGGGTTCGTGAGTTTGGAGGGAAGACTAAATTCTTGGTTCCACAAAGTCCCAAGTTGTGAGGAGCAAGGGAGGAGATCTAGACCACTGGATCCAAGCCATGGGAGAACCGTTGGATCACAACCTCCATGGGGTATCGAGTATCGGGGGTTCAGGGTTGAAATAATTTCTTTTTGATTGTGAAGTCACAAAGTGTCGAGCGTCGAGGGCCACACGTTGCCTGGGAAAGAGTCAACCCATTACTAACTTATTGCGATTTGGGGATTCGCAATAGAGCAGCATGAGGGCTTAACACTCCAACTCACGAAGTCGCGAGTTACGAGTAGTTCTAGTGTATAGCCTAGCCTACGATTATATGTAGCAGGCGCTAGTGAGGAGGGAGCCATACCCATATCTCATATTTGGTATCGGAGGTTTGAAAAAGAAGAGTCGAGGGTCATCGACTCATGAACTCACGAGTTGTGAAAGGTTCTTGTGCTAAGGCCCAGTTGTGGTCGTATGGAGATGTAAGGATCCTGCCTAGCGCTAGGTTGTGCAGGGTGGTTTTTCACAAAGAAGCTGTGGATCAGATTCGTGAGGTTCCAATAGGGATCCAAGGGAGCCTCTTTGGCTCGAGGAGAATTTAGAACGATCTTGTGTAGATCTCGAACAAGGGGTCGAGGGTCTTCACCAGTTGTGGTATCAGAGCATAGAACAAATTATTTTCTTTCTGTAGCAGAGAAGAGGGAGAAAACTTTTATAGCCATGCCACCCACAAGAAGGGACAAGAAAATACCTGATCCAGCAGTGGAAAGAGAAATGTGTCAATTACATGCCAGGCTTGATTCTATGGAGACAAAACAAAGGCGCACAGTTGACGCTGGGGATATCAGTGAAGTTGAAAGTGAAAATGAATATGGAAACGAAGGAGAAGAAGTTGCAGTCAAAGATGCTGCAGAAGAAATCCTATTCAAGGTTGTTGCAAGGATAGGTGCCAGAGAAAAAATGGGCATTCTAGTGTACGAAGGCAACTTGGATGTTGAATAACTTCTAGACTGGATTAGAGCTCTAGACAAATACTTCGACTACGAGGATGTCAAGGAAGACAAGAAAGTCAAACATGTCATTACTATACTTAAAGGGCATGCAACACTATGGTGGGATGAAGTGCAGGTTGATAGACACTGCAAGGGCAAGCAAAAAATCAAAAAGTGGGATAGAATGGTTGCAAAGATGAAAGCCATGTTTATACCCAAGGATTATAAAATCACTCTGTTTCAAAGGATGCATAATTTGAGACAGAATTTGATGCCAGTGAAAGAATACACTGAAGAATTCTACAGGATAAACATCAGAGCAGGTCATTGGGAAAGCAATGATGAAAAAGTTTCTAGGTAAATGAATGGTCTATGATATGAAATTCAATATGAGATCAGCATTATGACCATTCAGACTGTGGAATATGCTTATCATATGGCTCTGAAAGTTGAAGAGAAGTTGAGCTGGAAGAAAGGTCAAAGAGGCCAAAGTAGAAGTCAAAGCAGAGGCAAGACAATTTCCCAAGACAGGATTCAGAGACCTAAAGAAGAGGACAAGAAACCTCAAACTCAACTTGAGAAGGGAGGAAGCTCACAGAGAAGGTAGTATGTTGATAGAAATACAATTCCTCAAGCCAGAGGAAGAGGAAGAGTTAGAGGAGGTGAAGTGAAATGCCTTTTTTGTGGAAAATTTGGACATAAATCCTATGAGTGTCTAGATAAGAAGAAAGAAGGTGGTGAAACTCACATTGCCGAAGCTCAAGGATGGAATGTTCAGGAAGAAGACGGAAGATCTTTGATGATGAGGAAAGTTCTCTTGAAGCCAGAGAAGGAGGAAGAGAACCCAGCCCAAAGAAACAGTCTATTTAGGACTCCTTGCTAAACTAAGGATAAAGTATGCAAGGTCATAGTGGATAGCGGTAGCATATACAATCTCGTATCTACAGAGATGGTAGAAAAGATGGAGTTGGAGACTGTTGTACATCCAAGCCCATAAAGAGTTTCATGCCTACAAAAAGGACATCAGGTAAATGTCACTAAATAGTATTTAGTCGAATTTAAAATAGGAGGATATAAAGATGAAATATTATGTGATGTCATTCCCATGGATGTTTGTCATCTATTGCTGGGTAGACCTTGGAAATATGATAGAAACATGGTTCATGATGGGAGAAATAACACGTACACCCTGGAAAAAAATGGTAGGACTCACATGTTGTTGTCGATTAAGGATAAAGAAGTGAAAACAGAGATGAGAAACACTGTACTTATCATGAGTGGGAAGGAACTTCTTAATGAGGTTAAGAAGAAGGAAGATAAACAATTTATTGTGGTCAGGAAGCCCAAAATTGTTTTGACCAGTACGAGAATAGATGATCTACCAGAAGAAATTCAAGAGTTGTTGGAAGAGTTTGTTTATATAGTAGTGGACGAACTACCTTGTTCGTTGCCACCTATCAGGAGTATAAGTCATCATATCGATCTTATACTTGGAGCTAGTTTGCCAAACAAAGCATCATATCGGTTGACGCTGCAGGAAAATGAAGAAGTTAAGAGACATGTCTAGGACTTAATGGACAAAGGGTTGGTTCAAGAAAGCTTGATTCCATGCGTTGTTCTGATAGTGCTCAGCCCAAAGAAAGATGGAGGCTGGAGAATATCTATAGACTGAAGGGGAATAAATAATATTACCATTAGATACATATTTCCATTGCCAAGGATGGATGACTTGATGGATTGCTTGAGTGGAGCAAAGTTTTTTTCAAATATTGATTTGAAAAGTGGGTATCATCAAATTCAGATGAGAGAAGGTAATGAATGGAAGACAACATTCAAGACGAATGAGGGGTTGTATGAATGGATTTTCTTGCCATTTGGCTTAACGAATGCACCCAGTACTTTCATGAGGTTGATGAACGAAGTCCTGAAGGATTTTATTGGGAAATTCGTCATTGTATATCTTGACGATATATTAATTTTTAGAAAGACAAAAGAAGAACACTTAAATCATCTAGTTGCAGTAATGAGGAGATTACAGCAGGAGAAATTGATGATCAATATGAAGAAATCGTCATTTATGAGGATAGAACTCATTTATTTGGGTTTTGTTGTCTCTGCAAATGAGTTGAAGATGGATCCGAAATAGATAGAGGTGATTAAGAATTGGCCATCGCCGAACAACGTGTTTGAAGTTTGAAGCTTCCATGGTTTTGCTAGATTCTACAAGAAATTTATCTGAAACTTCAGTGGAATTAGTGCACCAATGGTGGATACGGTGAAGAAAATATATAAATATTTTCACTGGACGGAAGAAGCAGAAAAGAACTTCAAGTTGTTGGAAAAGAAGATCACTGAGAAACCAATTCTGGTTTTGCCAGATTTCAGCAAGACATTCCAGGTCAAGTGTGACGCTAGTGGATTTTCAATTGGAGCAGTCTTGAGCCAAGATGACAGGTCGATCACGTACTTCAGTGAAAAACTGATGAAGAAAAGATTAAGTAATCCACGTATGACAAGGAATTATATGCAGTCATACAAGCGTTGAAGAAATGGAGACATTATTTGGTTCACAAGGAGTTTTTTTGGTACAACGATAATCACGCTTTGAAATTCATGACTTGATAGGAAAATTTGAACCAAAAGCATGCTAAATGGGTTGAATTCATGAAAAATTTTACTTTTGTGATTAAGCATATTTCTGCAACTGCTAACAAAGTTGTTGATGCTTTGAGCAGGAAATGTTTTCTTATGCAGGAATTCATAGTCAAGACTTTGGGTTTTGATAACATTAAGGAAATGTATAGGGATGATCCAGACTTCAAGGAGGCATATGAGGCATCGGAAGATCCAATTCTCAGGGATAGAAGCCAATGGAATGAATACATGATCCAAGATGGATTATTATTCAGGGGAAATCAACTATGTATTCCAAAATGCTCTATGAGGGAGAATTTGCTGAAGGAAAAACACAGTGGAATATTGGCTAGACATTTTGGTCATGACAAGATGTTCTCAAAGTTGAATGGCCCATATTTTTGGCTATGGATGAGGACAAATGTCAAGAAATTTGTGGAGAAGTGCATAATTTGTCAACACACGAAAGGAAAAAGGAAGAACACAGGGTTATAATAGCCATTACCCATATGTGAAAGGCCATGGGATGCAGTGAGCATGAATTTTGTATTGGGACTGCCAAGGACACATAGATGATATGAATCAATCTTTGTGGTAGTCAACAGATTTTCAAAAATGGCACATTTCATACCATGCTATAAAAAAAGAGATGGAACACATATTTCGAACCTGTTTTTCAAGGAAGTTGTTAGACTTCATGGTTTTCCAAAGAGTATCGTGTCTGATCGAGATACAAAGTTCATAGGGAATTTATGGAGGACCTTATGGAAGAATTTGGGGACAAGTTTGTCTTTTAAATCGACATATCATCCTCAGATGGATGGGCAAACAAAAATCATGAACATGAGATTGGGAGATTTGTTAATAAGCTTAGTGACTGAACACCACAGTCAATGGGATCACATTCTGCCATAGGCATAATTCACTTACAATGCTTCACTCAATAAAAGCATAGGGTAGAGTCCATTCCATATTGTATATGGAATGCAGTTGTTTGCACCCAATTCGTGACCATGTGAGCAAATTATGAGTCCTTACATGCCCAGTTGGGCTCTGCTAGGCATGACAGCTGTAAGGTAAAAGGTTAGAAAGAGAAACAACTAAGTTATAAACAGAAATCAAACTAAAGCTTATTAAAACTATGAGCATGTGAGAAAATGAAAAACAAATGTAAATGGACCAATATCACCAATGTATTAGCTGATCTGATTGATGAAATCCAAAGATACACAATGGAGAAAGAGGAC
>JZKD02S2435991.1:14619-24714 GCA_000966675.3 Picea glauca
CATAGCATTGGGTGATTATGTAACTCCTTTGAGGTGTGAAAAGGGGCTCTTTAGGGCTCAATTAGGTCTTTGACCAGCCTACCATGTGGATTCAGCTCAGATTTGATGGTCAAATGAAGTTGGGAGCTGGTCCATAAGTGGTTGGGAGGCCGACCAATTCAATAAATGCGTCATTTAGCAGGTGCATAGGTTTATTCGCTAACAGTCGTGCATCGTGCACACATGCACGCTTTATACATTCATGTTTTGCACGTATCCATGCGCACCCATCTTCTGTAAAGAGCCCTTCAATTTTTGGTTACTTTGTCTAGTTTTTTACCCTTTTGCAATGCTATGAAATTAATCCAGTGCCATGAATGACTTCATTCCTGTTTTGATGATGCTGAGTTCTTGTCACCATGTGTGGACGAAATTTCAGTGATAACAGATGCCCCCTGATGGATGAGGTTAGGAGCATACGTATAGCCGAAATCCATCAATGTTTCTTTTACTGAGAATGTTGTGGTAAGAGAGAGCAAGAGTGGGACCGTGTAGAGAAGTCCTTTGGAGAAGAAAGGAAATGGTAGAACCCGACCTTCCAGAAGGTGCATAACAATATACAACTGTGTACAAATGAGGCGGGCATGCCCCATGCTCGTGTTCTGTAACTCTGACAAAAGATGACGGAAGTTTCGGTGTAGACAACTGCAGCACCCTCAGGGGCGGTACTGATAAAGGCCGAAGACAATTCTGCAAAGGAACATACTATGAACAATAGGCAATGGTCGCGGTAATAAGCGGCGACGATGGTGCGGGCATTGATGGCCCGACCAAGTTCAAAGGTCTTCGGAAAATGATAAGAATAACTGCAATAATCGCAAAGTAAGACCCACTGTAACATGAGAAAGTCGTGGCTTTGAATGTTATGGGGGCCAATGACAGCAGGGAGTAATGGTGTTTCACCCTATGTCATCCGAGATCTCTCATTAAATGGAGAATGAGAATCAAGATATTGTCTCCCTTCTGGAAAATGTGTGCTGCTGTCAACAAAAGGGGGACACGACTCCTAGAAGCAAAGGGCTTCATCGAATCTACTGAGGTGAGGAAGTGGCAGAGGTACATGGACGAAGTCAAAAAGTGGGAAGACTTAAGACTGCCCTTGGTTGGAGGGTGTATGATATGATGAGTGGCCGCAACCGTGTGACAAGGTCGAGTGTCAAGGGGATGCCAAGACCGAGGATAAGTTGTGCCAGCGGCGGGACAAGGTGAACAAATTCAGAGGGTAGAGGAAAGTGACCTGTGAAGTACTCTGAAGATATGGACGATGTTGGCAAGGGTAAATGAGAAGCAATGCTCCAACCAAGGGTGACATGGGTTGCGTGTGGCCAAAAAGGAAGCAAGTCGTCAATGGTGACGACAAAAAAGGAAATGACTGAAAAATAAAGGTGTTTGTACAATAAATAATGAATAATATTTTGGGGGAAAATGTACAAATACAGAAACGGGTGCCCCAGTGTGAAATGAGTACCCCAGGGGGGGGCAGAAATTTCTTGGAAAACAGATGAAGGGTGGGGGCCCCATTGGTGAGTTTCTGTATGAGGTAGGTGAAATGGAGATAGGTTTGCAGATGGGAAAACTGATGGTGGATGGAATGAAGGGTTCATGATCCTGCGGAGGTGCAGGTAAAAAGAATAGAACCATAAAGCGATGGTCTGGGAGTTCATATGGGAAGCTAGCAAAATGAGGAGAAGAAGTATGTGGTTGATCTGCAACATGATGAAAGATTATCGGGACTCCCATCCCTAAAGGGAAATGAATAACATCATGAGTGTCGAATGTGCCAACGGGTACTATGAATGGGGCAACTCATGTAGGTGAGAATGCTACCGGGTTACAGTACCGATGATGCAAAATGGAGGTGTGGATACTGTAGAGCCGGGAATGAGGGTGCTAAAGGCCAATATCAGCGGGTGTGACGGGAAATGTAAATGCAATACAGCGGGAAAGACTACATGCCAGTGCTAAGTATAGATACATGAAGGGATGATGTCGGTGACCGATGAGCAAGTACCTGCGCATATAACAACCAAATACCCAAAGTGAACTATATCTGAAGAGAATCAAAGATATGAGCATGTATTTGACAAATGTGACTATGCGCGTGAATACCTGACCATGATATGGAAAAAAGGGTGCCCCGGGGGCCTAGGAAGAAAAGTGACCCAGGGACAGTCGTGATGTAGGTGGCGGGATGCTGATCCTGTGGCTGAAGAAGGTTTGAAAAATGGACACCTTGGGCTCCCGGAATGGTGAGTGGAAGTTTGGCAAAAGGCCTATATATAGCTGTAGGGCCCACATTGCCACCTCATTTGTACCTACTGCTTCAGTGACTGGACGAGCAGATTGCAGAGGAGATTTGGAGTTTCAGGGAGCACGAGGTATCCGATCGATGGTGTGTGAGTATCAGGTTAGTGGTCTGATCATCCTGCATAGAAATAGGTTTCCAATTTTTGGGCAGGGTAGGTACGGGGGGGCGTACAGGAGTTTTGAGGGGTTTTTTGGTAGGATGTGGGCCCACATGCGCGGGCGATTCAGTGGAAGGTGCACATACGTGCACGCCTGTCCACCGAATAGACGCGCATGGGTGCGCGTGCGTGGGAATTTAAGGCGCGCCCTAGGGGCGGCCCTGTGAAGTTGACAGGTGCGCATTACTGTGCGCCTGTGGGGTGGATAGTCGCGCTCTTGAGTGCGGCTGTAAGTTGGACAGGTGTGCTCAAGAGTGCGCCTATGTAATGAATAGGCGCACATATATGCGCGCCTGTGTAGTAAACAGGAGCGCATATATGCGTGCCTGTGTAGTGAACAGGCGCGCATATGTGCGCGCCTGTGGGTGAAAAAACCGCGCCTTTTAGGCAAGGTTAAAGGGTAAAAAGATGAGTCTTTTTGATGCATTGGCTGGTTGCATAAGCTGAT
Organism: Picea glauca; assembly: GCA_000966675.3. Taxonomy (NCBI): domain Eukaryota; kingdom Viridiplantae; phylum Streptophyta; class Pinopsida; order Pinales; family Pinaceae; genus Picea; species Picea glauca. The sequence goes on from JZKD02S2435991.1 coordinate 17,572, forward strand.
ATAGGATTCTGTGTTGATTGTAGGCTACTAGTAGAGGTGATGGCTCTGCGGTGGCGTGAGCGAGACTGGTCGCAGTTGCGAGATGTTGTGGCCAATTTAGGGCCTGAGGTATGAGCGGCTTTAGCAGCCTGTGGGTTGCTAAAGTTATTTGAGTGTCCGTTGATATGGGCACAGGAGTATTTACTGTAGTTCCTGCTCCATATGTGGAGTCCAGAGCTGCACTAATTCCTCGTGCGAGGAGAGCAGATCCCCTTCACTGCGGTGGAGGATGTCTATTTTTTGACTGGGCTCCCCTTCTGGGGAACACCGCTGCCAGCAGAGCCTGTGCTGCCGAGGGATACACACCTATCGGAGATCGCCGAGCGATATTGCTCAGGTGAGAACTACATGTCTGGGACTGTAGTGAGTGTGAGTGGTATAGATTCCCTGGTGCATCATTGCATAGCGGTGATGATTGTTCGTGTGTATGGGTCACTGGCGACCCAACGGATTAGTGGTGGCCAGATGATGGTGCTGGAGAGGGTGGTGGTGGGCCATGAGCGGTTCGCCTGGGGGCTTACGCTACACGCGCGGATGATCGCGCAGTTGGACCGTTGTCGGTCTACAGGTACCGGAGAGTTTTCTTTTGGCTCAATCCTAGTAGCCTGGTTTTTGGAGAGGGTGCCTATGTTGCGCCTGAGGGTGCTACTAGAGGCGCCAGGGGCACGAGAGCCATGCTTGAGGCGGTGGTCATCAATTTTGGTTCGCCACGGTGGTGGCAAAGGTGTCCATTATTTTACAGCGCAGGCAGCGCAGATATGGCGACAGATGCCACAGGTCATACTTCGGTACCCCTATGCTGGGGTGGACTTCCAGGGGGACCCGGACATGGTGCTGCCTCCTGGGGAGGATTTTGATCATCGAGGTATGTTGAGAATTGTGTATATTTTTTATTTATATTTTTGAGATATCAGTTCATATGTATGTGATGTAAATGCTGATACGATCTTTTGTTTATTGTTTGGTGTATGTGCAGATGTGGCACCTTGCGGGCGCGAGGTGGAGTTGTAGAGAGCGTCGGTTCAGCGAGAGATAGAGAGACTGCTGCATGGAGAGAGACGTCGGCGGGATGAGGCCGCGGGGCGACCGACAGAGCCCGAGAGGGCAGCGCGGAGGTGTCGTTTCGACAATCCTAGTGCAGGGCCATCACATGCTCCTCTGGCGGTAGCCGGAGTAGATTTTGATGATATACGTTGTCGTCTGGAGACGGTGTTATAGGATGTGCCTGAGGGCATGTGCATCCGCATCCAGGATGAGGGGTTCCTCGAGCAGTGCATAGGAGTACCTCCACCATGGCGGGGTATAGTGCGACGAGTAGCTGTGCTCACCGCGATGACTAGTGGACACCTGCCGCCGGGGCAGGAGGGTCCTGCAGGTGTTCCACCACCACTGCCTGGGGTAGGTGGGGGTGGGCCACCACCTCCTCCTGAGGGAGGAGCAGCTGGGGGTGCGATAGAGGCACCCTAATGGATGTATATTGTATATCTTTTTGATAGGCTGGTGAGCTGGTTTTTATACCGAGGTGTTGTATGGGCCTACGGATACATGTATTTTTTGTATGTAAACATTCAGATGGCCTGATGGGCCCGTATATATATATGAGTATACATATTTTTTGATATCCTGATGTTGTCTACATGTGTTTTTTGTTGGTGATGATGATGTCTATTCTATCTATATGTTGTGACAAGATGTGTGAGATGTTTATGTATGTGTAGCTTGATGTGATATATGCCAATATAATACCATGTTAGCTATTTCATCTGTTGTTTGATTCAATTGTCTTGGAATATGTGTAAATGTAATGGAATCAAAATGTCGAGATAACAGTCTAACCTACAGGTATTTGCGAAAGAGGCACGGATCGCGTACACGATAAACATTGTTGAGCTGGAGAACAACTAGTTGAGAGTCAAGGAGGATGCTAAGGTGACGAATATGATGACGCTGGGCGTTGGCCAGGAGACCAATTACCGCAGTGTATTCAGCTTGGTTGTTGGTTGCTGGTCCCAAACATATGCCACTTGAATGTAGCATTTCGTGTGAGGGTGTGTAGAGAGCCCAAGCAGTCGAAGCGAGATTTTGCGTCCAACGGCTGGCGCCGTCGGTGTAACCAATGTGGTAAGCTGGTGGAGGAAGCATCTATCAATAGCACAAAGGATAGTTTAGACGATAGGGAAGGAGAGAAAAAATATTAAAAAATGCTAAGAGAAGAAAATAACCTAAAGTAGCTTGACTACGTTTAAGCATAAAATTTCTTGAGATATAACCCATTGACGGGTTCTTTGAGCGAGAGGCCTTCGAGGGAGGCCAGGATGTATGCACCTTTGGTGAGGCAATGTTGGATGATGTAAGGGCCATGCCAAAGTGATTTGAATTTGCCATGGCCAAAGGTATCATGGGCGATATCATAAGCCAAGATGAGGTCTCCTTCGCGAAATGACCGAAGGTTGACATGGCGGTCAAAGGTAGCCTTGGATCATTTTTTAGCTGCCTCATTGTTCTATAATGAAGATCGATGATCTTCATCTAGAGACTCCAAGTTCAGCAAGCGCTGCTCCATTGGAGCAGTGTCCGGTAAAATCTCAATTGCGGTGCGTAGGGTGGGAATTTCACACTCGATGGGAAGAGTTGCCTCGACCCCATGGACTAAATGAAATGGCGTGAAACCCATAGCGGTATTTACTGTCGTTCGATAAGCCCATAGCGCAAAAAATAACGTATGATGCCAATTGGTTTTATGTTTATTAACCGTGCGCTGTAACATGGTCTTGAGGACTTTGTTCACTGCCTCGACCTGTTCGTTTGACTGAGGGTAATATGGTGAGGCAAACTCGTGAGAGAATCCTAACCGAGATGAGAGTTCGACGAAGATCTCATTTTCAAAGTGTTTCCCATGATTGGAAACGAGTTGGAGTGGTACTCCAAAACGGGATATGATGTGGTTAAAGAAAAAATGCGCTGCAGTGTCAGCGGTGTTGTTGAAGGTGGGCATGGCTTCGGCCCATTTGGTGAAGTAATCAACGGTGACAACAATGTATTTGTGACCAATGCTGGAGGGGGGATTACAAGTCATAAAGTCAATGCCCCATTTACAGAAGGGGCCCACAGTAATGACAGGGTGAAGAAGAGCGGGGGGAGCATGGGCTTTGTTGACATAGAGCTGACATTGCTCACATCGTTTCACGGCGTGAATGCAATCATGAAACAGGGTAGGCCAAAAGCAACCAGCCCGGATGATCTTTTGAGCAGTGGATATACCCGAAAGATGGCCCCCACATGCACCACTGTGACAGTCATTTAAGACTCTGTCGGCCTCGTCAATAGTCAGGCAACGACGAAGAATGGTGTCGACGCCCCGTCGGTATAGGATGTCTCCAATGAGGAGATAGCGGGGGGCCTCATGGTGAATACGGCGACAATCATCTCGGGATAGGTGATTACCTAACTTTTGAGTTCGTAGGTAGACGAGGAGGTCACCATACCAAGGGTCATCTGAAGCGATGTAAAAGAGATGTTCGTCAGGAAAGTCGGTGTTGATGGGGGCACTGGGTGTGTCAGAGGGGAGGGTCGTGACAAGTTCAGCGAGAACGAGGGCCTTCTTACTCTTACGTGTTGAGAACTCAAGGTCATACTCTTGAAGAATAACGATCCATCGAGAAAATTTGTCGTTAACTTGGCGACAGCTGAGCAAGTATTGCATAGGGTTGGAATCTGCGACGACCTTGGTGGTGCGAAGCAGAATGTAATGGCGCAGTTTCTGGACTGCGAGGACAACTGCAAGGGAAAGTTTCTCTTCGTGTTTGTACTTCAAGGGTGGGCCTGAGAGGTTCTTACTAACGTATTAAATGACGTGTTCACAATTGTCATCTCCGAGCTGGATGAGGACGTCGGCTACTGATACAGTTGATGTTGATACGTAGAGGATGTAGTCGCTATTATAGTCAGGTGCACTGATTAAAGGTGCATTTGAAAGCACTGCTTTAAGATCATCAAACGACTGTTGGTCATATTCGTCCCAGTGAAAAGGGATGTCATGACGTAGTAAGCGAAGGAAACCATGTGCGCGTATGGCGTAATCAGGAACAAAGCGTCTAAGGAAGTTTGCTTTGCCCTGTAGACTCTACAGTTGTCGTAAATTCTGAGGAGGGGGAATTTCGGTGATAGCTTTGACTTTAAGGGGGTCCACGGTAATACTGCTTTGGGAAACGATAAAACTGAGGAGGCGCCCTGCGGTGACATAGAATACACACTTGAGAGGGTTCAAGCGGATGTTGTACTGGCGACAACGTTGAAAGATGGTTCGTAAATCATCAATATGTTGGGTGCGTTTCTTGGATCGAGCGGTGAGGTCGTCCAAGTAGGCGAGGATGATTTCAGCCAGATCGTGAAAGATGTATGTCATCGCGCGCTGGAAGGGTGCGCCGACATTTTTGAGGCCAAAGGTCATGACACGATATGAAAACGTACCCCACGGGGTAATGAATGCAGTTTTATCTTGATCGACTGGGTGAATTTGAATTTGGTTATAGCCAGAGAATCCGTCCATAAATAAAAGAGCCTTGTGGCTGGCGCAGTCATCGATAATTTGATCGATAAAGGGCATTGGAAAATTGTCTTTTGGACATGCGTTATTGAGAATGTGAAAGTCGTTGCAAATGCGAATGGTGCCTTGTTTTTTGTCAACGGGTACAGGGTTGGAAACCCATGAAGTGTAAGCGATGGGATAAATAAATCTAACCGTACGTAACTTGTCTATTTCAACTTTGATAGCCGCGGCCTTAGATGGGTGTAGCGGTCGTTTTTTCTGGCGAACTGGTGTGATGTCAGGCCAGGTGTTGATGCGATGCTCGATAATAGAGGGGTCAAGGCTAGGAATTTTTGTGTATGACCAGGAGAAAATGTCCCGATATTCCTGGAAGAGGGCTTTGTATGCGGCAATTTCTTGAGGAGTACAGGCAACTCCAATGATGATTTCTTCGACGATGCCATCTTTAATGGAAATGTCAATTTTGATGGTGAGGGAAATGTTGGCTAGATTACCTTATTCAAAGGTTTCGGGGGCAGGAATGGGATTATTGAACCAATGGATAGGCCCGGATGGGATAAAGTCTTTGGTTTCGACTGCGTAAATGGAGTTTTGGCTAGGAGGCATGAGGGCATCCTGTGGAAGGAAGAGTGCACGATGATGTAGTGCGTCCCAGGGAGAGTCCGGGTGTTGTATCTCTTCCAATATTTATTCGTTGCATTGGAAACGACGGGAATATAATGGATCATGAGGAGTGATCGCAGTGACAGTTTTATTGCCCCCTGCTGAAGAAACAGAGGGGGTAACACTAGGAGATGGTGAGGGTTCACTCGTCATAAACCATATATTGAGGTACTGAGGGGTACTCGTAGTGGTAGGGTGGAGAGTCTCTGTAGGGGAATGAGCAGGAGAGTTGGGGGGGTTGCGGGGTAAATCCTCATAGACATTATCGAAAAACCATGGAGGCGTAGGGAGTGCCTCGGGCTCGGGAGAAATGACATGAAGATCCGCCAGTGGCGAAGTGATGTCAATGACCATTGCTGCGGGTTGGTGAAGTAGGGCCAATTGACGTCGTCGATATGCCAGGATCATAGGACACTGGTATGTAAAATGTGCTAATGAATCGCAGAGAGAGCAAGGGCACCTCATGTGTTCATTGAATGAAGTGGTGACATAGCGAATGTCAGTGATATTTGTTGTGGAAGACGTAGCAGGGCGTGGTTCGTTCTGAAAATTCTGGCGTACAGCAGCTAATGTCTATCGGAAACGTGGCAGTGCTGGGCAATGATGAGTGTAATGGCCATACTCAGAATAGATAGCACACGTGAATTTGGTCCTCAACCCTTTACTACTATAAGGTTGGGTGGTAGCAGTAGGACTAGCAGTAGTGATGGGTGTTGTGGGAGTTTGATTGATTGGAATCAAATTCTGTAATTCCGGTAGTGATGGGCAGTTGTTGGTTTGGTGACCCTCTTTCTCACATAATGCGCAAGGTGGTGGAATGTGCGGAGGAAGTGGAGCTGTGGGCTCCTTCTTCTTTCGCCTGCCCCCAGCTGTAGCAGGGGGGTTAGGGAGTATGGGGGTAGTGGGGGTGAGGAAAGGAATCGTCATGGGGAGGCCTTCCTGTGGGCAAGGGACCATCTCAGGTGGATTTAAATACCACACTAGGATTTCTAACACCATATTGGGTAGTGTGAGCATTGCGACTACCTAGAAAGCTTCTATACCAGGTGGAGGGTAAAAGAAGGGAATTTGAGTGAGGGGTCGGGGAACTATCTCCCAAATGGGATTAGGCCCTTGAGGGGATGTGGATTCATGGACCGAAGGGGTCGATGAATGTTCAGGAGGCTTTGGTTGGAGTGGTGCTGCGACTATAGAGACGTCAGGAATGGCTAAAGCCTCCTGAGGAGGATGAGTATCCTCCGTGTGAGTTCTGTTAGAGGAGATGACGCATACCTGGTTAGGGGGAAGGAGTGGTGGTGCTCCATGATATGTCCCTAACAAGGATGGATCTTTGAAAATCCCAGGACCCATCTCGATGAGTGGATATGCGTCTTTGTTGGTGTGAATGAGAGGAAGAATGTTATCGAGATTGGCAGATGGGTTTGGCTCATAATGTGAGACTTGGTCGATGGTCACAATCTTCCCGTTGTGGGGGAACATGATTTTCCTAAAGACTGATGATGCCAATGCCTTCATATCATACATGTAGCTACGTCCAAACAAGATATTGTAATCGAGTGGGGCGTCGATAACTTCGATGTCAATGAGAATATTTTTTTCCCCGAGTTCCACGGGGACATTTTGGAAGAGCCCTTCAGGAGATGATGGTCTTCCGTCATAAGCTCGTAGTGTGATGGCGGAGGGTATGAGTTCTGGGGAACCAAGTTTCTGCCATACTATTTTGGACATGATGCATGTAGATGCTCCTTCATCGATGATACACCGATGGATGGTGATGTTCTGTATTTTTACTGGTATTTGAATAGCGACCAAGGTGGGAAGACGAGGTTCACAGTTATCAAGGTCAAAGGTGATGAGTCAAGTATCTGCAGGGTCGACTGCCCCCAAGGCAG
>JZKD02S2435991.1:76236-108767 GCA_000966675.3 Picea glauca
TCAAACCTTGAAGATGGCCATGTGCACCACTCCAATCCTCGCCCTTCCTGATTTCACAAAGACCTTTGTGTTGGAATGTGATGCCTCAGGGAAAGGAATTGGTGTTGTCCTTATGAAAGAGGGTTGACCTTTGGCCTTTACCAGCAAGCAACTATCTGAAAGAAATCTGGGCAAATCCATCTATGAAAAGGAAATGTTGTCTATTATGCATGTCGTTGATCTGTGGCACCCTTATCTATTGGGGAAATGTTTCCAAATTAAGACAGACCATCAAAGCATCAAGTATTTTCTGGAACAACGCATTTCCTCCCTAGAACAACAAAAATGGGTGACTAAGCTCTTTGGATATGATTATGAGATCATTTACAAGAAAGGCAAAGACAATGTGGTTGCGGATGCACTTTCCCGCAAATATGAAGATGAAGGATCCCTTTTTTCTCTTCATTCATTGTCCCAAATTGGCTCCAAGCCATTCGCCAAAAATGGCTAAAAGATCCCAAAATTTCGTAGCTGATCCAACAATTGCAGTCCAATGCTCCAGCTTCCCCAGGGTACTCTTAGCTCCATGATGAACTTTGATACAAAGGCCATTTGTATTTAAGTAAACAATCAAAGCTTAAATCCACGGTACTTTCTGAGCTTCATGATACACCCACCACATGGCACTCTGGGTTCACCAAAACCTATGACAGGGTCAAACGTTCCTTTTTCTGGGATGCTATGAAACAGGACATTCATAATTTTGTCACTAAATGTGATGTCTGTCAATGCAACAAGGGAGAAACAATGAAATATCCGGGCACACTACAACTACTCCTGATTTAACCTCCTATTTGGAAGGATATCTCTATACTTTCACAAGCAATTTTTGGCAATATCTGTTCAAGATACAAGGCACCGAATTTCATCTCAGCACAGCTTATCATCCCCAGACTGATGGCCAAACGGAAGTGGTCAAAAAGTGTTTAGAAACACATTTGAGGTTTTTTGCCTCGGAAAATAAAAATCAGTGGGCTCAATGATTACCCTTAGATGAATGGTGGTACAACACTTCATACCATACAGCTACACACATGACTCCTTTTGAAGCAGTATATGGACAAAATCCACCTTCAATTCTCTCATACTTACCAGGTGCCTTGAAGGTCCAGGCGGTTGACCTAACACTTACATCTCAAGAGGCTATTCTCCGTACACTCAAAGATAATTTGGTCATGGCACAGAATCGCATGAAGCAACAAGCAGATCAAGGTCTCTTTGAACGTCAATTTGCAGAGGGGTATCGGGTGTTTCTTCAACTACAACCTTACAAGAAAAATTCCCTCAAGGCTGAGCATTGTCAGAGGCTAGCACCCAAATTTAATGGTCCTTATACCGTTCTCAAGCATGTGGGACAAGTAGCCTATCAGTTAGCTTTGCCCAGCCATTCAAAGCTACATCATGTTTTTCATGTTTCCTTCTTAAAGAAGGTGATTGGAGCTAAGTGCCAAATTCAAACCAACCTTCGAGAATTAGCTGAAGAAGGATCCATTTGGCTACAACCAGAGGCAGTTTTGGACCAGCATGAGCATCGCCTATGTCAGATAACCATCAAGGAAGTGTTATTCTAGTGGAAAGATACAACTCCAACAAATGCCACTTGGGAACCAGCTACCATTCTGCAACAATTTCCTCCTCTCAAGCCTTGAGGACAAGGTTATTTTTAAGGGGGAAGACATGTTAGGGTCCCAACCTGCACATAGGTAGAACAATATATTTGGATGTAATAAATGTCAATATTAATAATGCCTTTCAATAAAATATAATAAGGCGGATGTAAGAAGACCTAATAGAATCTTACACTTCTAGAAGGATCTTCCTCTAGATGCTTCTTTTTAGTATAAATAGGAGTCAAGGGTATGAGAACCCTAACTTGTATATTATTGTAATAGAGCTCTACTCAACTGGAGGTTGCCCCCTCGAAGAGGCCCGTGAACATTACTTTCAGATTCAAAGTGTTATTTCTGTTATTATTCTCTTATCATTTCAGTGCTATTGTGGTGAATGTTCTGGTTATATTGTTGTTATTGTGCCATTCTGGCATTTTATTTTTGTTCTGCATACATTTTATATCTGGTATATTACATCCTTATCCACCTATCCGATATCTTGAATTACATTCTTTCGTGATCCAACCCTCTCTGCATCAACACTTGGACAAAATATCTTCACCCAACCAATGAGATCTCCTCACTCTTGTGTAAGAAAAATTCCTTCTTTGCTAGGTCCAACCTTGATCTCTCATCAAGGTACCTTATCTCAAAATCTCACCAAATATCCTCACCTTGGTCTCTCACCGAGGTCTCTATGTCAATTCCCTCAACACAAATGTCTTTGTCCTTCACCCTAGCCTTGTTTTTATAATTATGAGTTATAATGTATTTCTAATCTCCAAATTGATTGACAATTGAGATTACTTCTCACACCCACTTAAGATTTACATGCTTAGATTACATTCTATTTAATTTTAGCACTTTCCTTTAATAATTCAATTAAATAATAAAATCACTTTACTTTGATTAATCCCTTTAACTAAAGTAAACTCAAGAATATACGGTTTTTGACAACTTCCACATGATAAACACATGCTAAAGCGGAAGTGCGTATTTGATGCTACCACTAACATCAACACTCCCTCTTAGCGAGGAAGGTACTTCTCCCACCTGGAGTTGGCTCTGTCTTCACTACTAGATCTGCTACCATGGCTTCTCTCCAATCCACCTGATCGGTTGATTCGCTTAACTCAGAAGTTATCCCTGCCATATCCCTTTGTCTCGTCTTCGAAGACTTGTATCTAAACATGCTCCTAGAATCCTCCTTTTTTGAGCATCTTGCATGGTCATATCGTACCATGACTCCAATATAACAAATATAGAAGGCTACTCCTTCCCACCTAAATATGAATTTTTATTGCCTTTGAGCTTCTCAACCATTGGAGCTACTTGCTCCCTGTTCTCTACCACTGACATTGATCCCATAAATCAGTCCTTCGATTTCTTCTTGCCGGTTTATAGATATTATAATATCTTTTGTGGATCTATGATTAGTCCTTCAAGAATCCATCTCGTCACTCTTGATCCCATAGGTCTATTCATGTAACCCTAGATCTAAACTTGATATCTCATTTTGTCACTTAGATCTCATAGATCTATCATTGTGCATCCTGATATAGGCTCCCTCTCATAGCAAATTTGCTCTGATACCATATTTATTTTATCACTTCAACCTAGCACCCAAAAACTAGCTCAAAATAAAATCATTTTATCTACTAAAAGAACAGCTGAGTAATCAACTAAACATGCAGTGGAAGCATAAACATGAATATATCCAAAATATCACACACAAGACACCAACAGTTTCGATTATAAACCCCTAAAAAAAACCTGGAGGGAAAACCATTACTTAGATGTTTTTATTATGGTTAAATAAGGGCTCTTGTAACAGGTAAAATGGACCACTAAGAGAATATACATTGCAGAAAAACTTGACAATGCTTGTGTTGTTGTATGACCTTGTACCAACATGCTTTTTGACGTATTCGTGCATTTCCTTCAAGAAACCCACGTACATATGTGACCATCTCCAATGAAACCCATGTACATGTATGAAAATATTGTACAACAACCTATGTACAATGCACTTGTTTCATGTGGTTTCAATCAAATGAAACTGGCCTTCAGTTGCCTCTACTCTCTCTTTGGCCTGACCTTCCTGATCTTTAGATGGAATTCCTTCTCCATGTATCTGAGATATTGAATCATAGTCCTTCTTGATCCAACTTTGATGTCAAACTCCCTCCCAACACACCCACAGGTCGGAAGGTCCACGTCGACTCACAAGATCTTTCCTCTTTCACGGCCCAAAGAACTCTAAGGCTCTTATAATTCCCTATTGGGAATTCTGCACCCACAGAAATCTCCACGGGATATCCTCTTTACACTCGGGAAATCAGAACTCGCGACTTCATGAATCCAATGGTCAAGCGTAGGTATCTCGAATCCTCAAGACCCGAGAACCAATCAACGCTGACCTTTTCTTATCGGGATTTTGACACTCGCAATGTCGAGTAACTCAACTTACCGACCCCCGATCCCCGATATGCCGAAACTCCGACTCACGTGCGAGTTTGACTATTCAACGGTCTTTAACTCCATCGACATTTTGGAGTTCGCAATATTGTGAATCCTAATGCGATTATTTCAGGACTTCTCGCCACGAAACCCTAATACAATGTGCCACCTGTCCACGCCACCAACTCTTGTGGCCCCACACTGTTTACTTAGCCATCGGGATATCGCGTATTGCGATTTCGTGATTCTCGTTGCAATGTTATGGAGTTTCAACACACGAAACCCCGATATGCTAATCCACGCGTAAATCCAACGGTCCTCGTGACTTGGATCTATGGTCCTACTCCCTGTGAACTTTGAACCCCTTTTGGGAATCATTCGTCGTATCTCCCCTGCTCCTCCGCGAGATCTGACGGCTCACGAGATGTCGCGAATCCTCCTCGGAGAATACCGGCCATCCATTCCTCCTGATGAAATCTATGAAATGACTATGTGTTCCTCCGCTGAACTCGTCTACTTGCATGCAAAACTGTGATGCTTCTTAAACACTTCACGCACAAGCTCCCTGCGCATCTATTGACGATTCCTCAAAGAACCTATACCTTCTGAGCTTTCTTGCGACTCCGTGTCTTTAAAGAAGACTCTTGCATGCACTCCTTGCGGCAACCTTCAGACACTTCCAAGTGTTGAACTTCCTTCGACCCTGCGCACACCTGCAGCAACAGTCTTTAAGCACTTCACTCAGGTTTGCAATCCTGAGGCTTCACCTGGCCTGCGCACTCCTTGCACGGCTCCTGTGCCTGTCTGCACTTCTGAATGAATGAGAACAAAAGCTACCCTATTTGAACCCTCTGTCAACGCACTCCTTGCAGACAATTCGACTGCACTCCTTGCAGGAATCCTTACTCAGATAGAGAAACAATTGAAACTCATTCCTTATTCCTCTCAGAATTCAAACCCAACCATGAAATCATATACACAACATATAAAGAAAATGTATAACAGGAATAAAACATTCATGAGCATATCATTCAACATCAACACACAGAGAACAAACACAAAACCATGAATTTGAATCAATCTCTTCTATTAATCCAAACATCTATACATGGGTGTTCTTACTCAGCTCTCTACTCGCTCCTATGCTCTTCTCAGAAATGCTCATTACTTCCCATACAATGCACAATGAGGGTGTCTATATCCCATTTCCCTCTTGCGTTGTCAAACAGTCTAATCTAGAATTAAATTCTATCTACCTGCATTAACTATTTTAAATGCCTCCTATCTACTAGGGACGAGAGAAAATCGCTCAAGGTCTGGTTACATTATACAAAAAGGTGCTCCTTCTTAATGGCTTCATTTAAGATGGCGCATCAAATTCAAGGATATTTCAAAAAAAATTCTGGCGTTTGTCCAACTGTCTTTTGCCCCATGCTGGCTCGCTTGATGTGTTAGCAGTGCTCCTGCATCAAACTCTCTCTGCATCAACACTTGGAAGAAATATTTTCACCCAACTAGTGATATCTCCTCACTCTTGTGTAAGAAAAAGTTCTTCTTTGCTTCTACACTCTCCACACTATCAAAAGTCTTTCTTTTCTAGGTCCAACCTTGATCTCTCATCAAGTTATTTCATCTCAACGTATCACCAAAGATCGTCACCTTGGTCTCTCACCAAGTTCTCTATGTTGACTTCCTCAACACAAGTGTCTTCCTCCTTCACAATATCCTTTCTTTTATAATTATGAGTTATAATCTATTTTTAATCTCCAAACTAATTGATGGTTGAGATTACTTCTGTTGGAGGCATGCCAAAGCGTAAAACTAAGGCAATTTTGGGAAAGAAAGCATGCATGAGAAAAGTGACAGCTGGAAGGAAGAACAACACAAGCGCATGCGAGGGAAGACCTAACGACGATAAGGTTAGGGTTTTGGTAAGGTATTGTAAACAGTAGAAGAGCCAAAAATGTATAAATATAGATACTTAGGTATCATAAGGGGTTGGTTTTTTGTTCGAAGATACACTTAGGTATCGTGCGGATTATTATTGTGATTGTTTTAGCCAGGCACGAGTCAATGTGATATGCAATATTTTGTTGTATAATCCATTTTTGCATAAGTTTTTGAGCTAGAGAGGACGAAGGAGGGTAGATCTTAAGGGTTAGACTATAGGCTAAGGAGCCTGGTGTGATCTAGTCTGCCTAATATAGATCTTACCCGACTGAGAAGAGTTGTAAGCGCGTGACATTGTAGATGCAGAATTACTATAATAAAAGAGATGAGAGCCAAATCTTTGTGGATGTAGTCCAGGAGGGGGTGAACCACAGTAACGTCTGTGTTATGTGATGAATGCATGGATATATTTATTGTCTTCAACAATTATTATTATGTTGAATGAATGAGTTGTTATATTTCCTGCCTATTTGTCGATAACAAGTATACGGTGCTTACAAGTTATAATAAATGGTTCAATATATAGCTCTCTTATCTCACACTCAATCCTAGGTTGTAAACACCTGAGTCTTATAGCCACCCATTAAATTTATCTCGGGTGAGACTGCACAACACATTCTGTGTGTTGTGTTTCCTTCTAGTTTACCAGAAGGGTTGTTAGTTTTAGAGGATTTTTTGGAAACCTGAACACACATGAACCCTGGGTCAATAAAATCAGACATAATAGAAGAATAGTAACCAACAACTTCTCACACCTAATTAAGATTTACATTCTTACATTACATGTTAATTACTTTTTGATCTGTATTATTTTTTAGAAATAAATGAAAGCAAAGATATTACAATGAAATACACGTAAATATTGCCAAAAATAGAGAAATACAATAATACATGATTTCTATTAATGAAAGAAATGTACAAAGACTATACAAATACAGAGTGAAATAATCGCTAGAATGGTGGTAGCTTATCTTTGAGAAGAGATCTGACGGCTACTCACATTCACAAGAAGATGTTTTTTTACAATGAGGCTCCAAAGTCCTTTTTAACATAAGGAAAATCCAAAACCCTAACCTCGGAAGATGAAAATCCAAAAGGTTTGTGGGCCCCGATGGGGGTAGATGATACATCAACTTCTCAAGGGAATAAATTTTTCATATGATCTCTATTTGAGGTGCTCGATACACTATTGGAAAGGTCTAACTAAGAAGAAGACTTTTCAACTAGCCCTTGAGCTAGTGCCTTTGGAAATCGCTTGGGCCCCAAAACCACAAAAAACGTCGTTTAGGGCCTGAAAATGACCCTATAAGTTTGGGACCCGAAAAACTATCGAAAAAATACCAAGCTGGAAAAATAAGTTCTGAGCTAGTGGAATAGGTGGGTGGCCACCGATATCCATCTGGATTAATCCTCCTTCCTTAGGAAGCTATGGTTTCCATTGTGTTTTTTGAACTTGAACCTTGGTGAGTTGCTTGCCTTGCTAGCAAAGTTGTGTTGCTTAGCTTGTTGAAGGCTGCCACAAATCTGTTGTTGGCGGGGTTGAGTCCGTTCAACCAATCGATCTACATGAGATGACTATGTGAAAAAGAAATATTTTTTCTTTATTGCAATCTTTTCTACCTACTTTTGTTGGATAGAAGGTGCTTCAGTCGAGGCTGTAGTGGTTGCAGTGTCCTTTTGTTCACATTTTGAATATATTGTGAAGAAGTTGAATTTTGTAGTATGAGATACTACCTTGCAGTACTGTTTAGGTGGGATAGTAGTTGGAACTACCTTTGTTATCCTATAGAGATGACCCCCTAGAGTAACAATGACATTATGGGGTCGAGAATCATAAATAAAATGGAGCTTCCACATATATGGTTGACCCAATAGAACATCACAGATATCCAGTGGGGAAACATCACATAATACCTCATCCTTGAAGGGATGGATGTCATATGACAATCAACACTACTGGTTGACATGAAGATCATGTCCCTGGCGAATCCACTCAATGTTGTGTGGTTATAGGTGTGGTGTTGTCGACAATACGAATTGTTTGATGACCTATTCTGAGATGAGGTTATTTTGTCTTCCGCTATCAACAATAAAATGAAGTGGGTTCCCCTTCACCCACATCTGTTAATGAAAAAGGTGTTCCCCCTCTTCAGGATCTGTTGGTTCTTCTAGTTGAATTGTTGCGGTCGCAACAATAATAGTGGGGTATGTGTCAATGATTTGTCTTCTACCAGTATTTTTTGAATAAGATTTTAAATCAGGGTTCGGCTCCTTGTCTTTGATCTTAGCCACCAATGACTATTTTGAGTGACATTCATCAGTGTTGTACCAGGGGATTTTGTGTAAATCACACCATTTTTCAATGTCCTTCTTCATCTTTTTGTTACCCTTATTTTCGTGTGTCTTGGACTAGTTTTCTAAAGGCTGGTTGTTAGGACCATCTTTACCATACTTTGGTTGTTGCAGATTAGTAGACACAAACTCCTGCTTGTTCTGGTGCTTAAATTTCTTCTTGATTTTAACAACATATCAATAAGAAACATCCAGAGATGAGATGTCTAGAAAATCCATTCCAGTTTGGATGTATTTGTGTAGAGCCCCACGATATTTCAGAACTAGATGTCGCTTTGAACCTTTGATACCCAACTTGGTGCGCAAGTTATGGAAGGTATTGGTGAAATCTGGCATTGTTTGGCCCCTCTCTTTCTGCATTGTGGTCCATCTCATGTATTGGTCATCATATTTCCCAACAGGGTAATATTGTTCCTTGACCTCATCCACAAAAAAATACCAAGTGGGCTTGACCCCATATATTCCAGACTCCTTTGTGGAACTTTGATCCCAGTAAGTTTCCCACCAATGTTTGACATGGGGGAGAGCCTTAAGGAGTGTGAAGGTGATATTTTCCCTATTAGAGAAATTATGAACAAAGAAATAACCTTCTAGCATATTTAACCATTTTTCTAGGGAATATGCATCTATCTTTCCTTCAAATACAAGAATATCAAAATTACCTTGTACCTTGAAAGGCGAGGAACCTCCAAAGTGGATGTTTGATGAAGACACGCATGTTGTTATCGACAAACATTGAAGGATGTAGGAAAAATTATCCATCATTTCATCCCTTTGTCGCACAAGAGATTTATCAAGCAACATATTAATAGAATCTTCTACTCTGTCATTTTTATTTTCTTCCTCCATGGAGAGTTTTTTGGGTGTGTGAGAGATATTTTCCTCAAGAGAGACAATCTCAAGAGGCAACTTGCTATACTCGGACCTCGTCGGGAACATGCACTTAAAAATGATCAACCGAAACCTACTCTGATACCACTGATCCAGATTATTTTCTAGAATGAAATGAAAGAAGAGATATTACAATGAAATACACATAAATATTTCCAGAAGCAGAGAAATACAGTAATACACGATTTATAATAATGAAATAAATGTACATAAACTATAAAAATATAGAGTGAAAGACTCGCTAGAATGGTGGTATCTTATCTCTAAGAAGAGATGTGATGACTACTCGCATTCACAAGAAGATGATTTTTTACAATGAGGCTCAAAAGGAATTTTTAACATAAGGAAAATCCAAAACCCTAACCTAGAAAGATGGAAAAAAAAAGTTTTGCGGGCCCCGATGGTGGTAGTTGATATGTTAACTTCCCATGGGCGTAACCTTTTCATATGATCTTTGTTTTGGGTGCTCGGTACACCATTGGAAAGGTCTAATCAAGAAGATGATTTTCGACTAGCCTAGGCTAGTGCCTTTGGTAGTTAGTTCGGCCCCAAATCCCCAAAAAACATCGTTTAGGGCCTCAAAATGACCCCATGAGTTTGGGACCCAAAAACCTGTTATCAAACTGCTAAGGTGGAAAACTTTGTTCTAAGCTAGTGGAATAGGTGGGTGGCCAATGATATCCATCTGGATCACTTTTAGCACTTTCCTTAAATAACTCAGTTAACTAGTAAAAACACTTTACTTTAATTAATTCATTTAACTAAAGTAAACTAACAAATAGAAGGATTTAAACGACTTCCACATGCTAGACACATGCCAATGAAGAAGTACTTTTCTAATGCTACCACTAACATCAGAAGTTATTTCAAAACTCTCAACAACATTGCATTTCCTTCTAGTTATTTCAAAACTGTGAGTGATATTTTTATTTTCATTTCTTCTTTCAAGTGTTACAATTATTGATAGAAGGTCAAAGCCATGAGCTACCATATTGTTGGAAAATTTCAACACCTTGGATGCCCTTGAGACTCTATTGTTTATGGGGCTATTAAGAAGATGAATTATTACCAACTGAATTCGTCTGCTGCTATTGGGGTGAACGTAGGCATAGGAGATTGATTTTTATTTCCATACCAACAATTGGTCATTGTAGTGCATCCTTCAAATTTGTGTATTTTATGTTTATATTTGTGATTTATAAATTCCGTTAACAGATAGAATTGTAGGGGTCAAAAATTCATTTCAGTCTTTGTTATTGAGTCATAGGTTTTTATGGATTTTATAAATTCTTGCTATAGTCATTTTTCTATTTTTTATTTAAATAAACCAAGTTAGTTTGGCCTTGCTCTAGGGTCTTTCGGTTATGTATTTCTTATCATGACAAGGAGTGATAAACCCTCATGAGTCACATTTTTGAAAATACTTATTATCACCTTGACATGTCACCTCCATGACTGTATGAAAGATCTCTAGCTATCACTTTTTATTCGTTTAGTTGTCAATTCAGTTTTAATTTGAGCATTGCCAACTCACTAGGAGAGTTCCCCGTGTACTCGAGTGCTCCATTTATTCATTTCCATCATTACCTTTTTTTCATGATAAGGGATTTCATTTCTTTCAGAGCCTATTTTTAACAATTTTTAGGGATCGAGTCTTTGGACATCCTAACAGTCTCCTAGAAGCATGAAAATATTGTTTGAATAGGGCATTGTGAACTGGTAGACAAGCACTGCGAACTCATTTCTTGTAGTAGTGTTTTCTAAATATTTGATCATAACTTTTGAACGATGATGTGGGTTTTTCTTAAATTTTTTGTGGAGGAAAATGATATTGGCATTGACCTGCTGAAAAAAATGTAGCCCAACCCAGTTTGAAATTTGAAAGATAAAATTAAAACACCAGTGCATTACGAACTGGTTTTGTGAACTGGCTAAAGAAGAGGAAGGTTTGGAGGTTGGACAACTTGCAAACATCCCTGTGCAAATTAAAATACATAAGAAACAAGCCTAGGTCCACTGGGTTCTCCTGAGATTTTTCATCATGTTTGAGGGTTGAGAAAGGGGTTTTGGTTGGCTTTCATCTTGGTGTTGCAAACTCTGTGCTGCAAATCTAGCACTACGAACACTCTGTTCCAGCATTTTTTAAAAACCTATCTTTTGCATCTTTATAAAGATGCAAGATTAAGAAGTTAGTACACTCCTTTTAAGTCTGTAGTGTGCAATTGATCATCTATGGGATCCAACTTGCAATTTGCAAGTGTAGTGATGTTGTGAACAAATTATGATGCTTATAAAAAACCTATTTTGCAGAGACTTGCCTTTGTCTCCCTTCATTATAATTCTTAGTAGTATTTACTTAGCCTTTCTATTATAAGAATGCATTGTCTTATGTTGATTATTTGGGTTGTTTTTCATTGATTTCAACCCTTGAAGAAATTATGGTAGTGAATTTCGGTAGCAAAAAGGTTTGGGTAATGAACCAAAGCTTGTTTGATGTATAATAGTATGATTTGTAATATATTTTAAGGTAAAACTATTCTATATGGATAGTACATTTCATGCCATTTCCAGTGCTATGTGGAATGTCACATAACTCCCCATGGTTAGAGAGTTATGGCCATGTGAATTTGGAGAACCCTCATGATTAATCTAGGAGCCCCCAAAGGTCAAAGAAGTCAAGGTGGTTGCAAAGAAGAAATTATTTAAATAATAAAGAGAAGCGATGAGTGTACTATAAGTCAAAGTGGATACAAAATAAATTATTTAAATAATAAATTTAATGGATAAATTACTAAGTGGACAAGTGGTTAGAAGTGGGTTAGCCCTAAAATAAGGAAAGTGGTTTAAGATGGTTAGAAGGTAACCCCTTGAGGAAGCTACATAAAAGTATAAATAAGAGGCAAGGGTCCCTCATTTTTAATCACACTTGAGAATATTGAATATATACAAGTAATTGAGGTAGCAAAAGGATATCTAAGGAGAATTTTAGAGGGAAGGTGAAGTAAAGAAGATCGAAATTCAAGGAGGATAAATTCTTTTGATGATGCTTTCTAAGGTATGTTATTTACAGGTCATCTCACCATTTTCGCAATAACGTTTTTTTCTAGAATTATTCACACTGGGAAATATGGAGGATGTTGAGAAAACATATTCAAGTCATTGTGATAAAAATTTCATCTTGTGGGTCATTGTATTTTTGGAGTTACACTCCTTGGAAAATAGGGTTTGTGGCTAGTCCTGAAACTAGTCTAAAACAAGTGTTTTGGGTAAAAATGTCATAACTTTTTCATAATAGATCAAACTTCAGTAAGACAAAATATATTGGTTATAGTACAGTATTTTGTATTCTTTGTACCATTTTCAGATCCATACAACAAATATTCCATGTGGGGCACTCTCTACAAGTTCTCTCTCTAGAATAATCTAGAATTCAACAAGGTATGCCATTTTTTCTATAACTCCTTTTCTGAGAGGTTCCAAGTAGTTAAACCTAGAGGAATAGCATAAAAGACATTGAAGAACATTGTGTACTATTTTCAGATCTTTATTCATTACATGTACATATTTATGATTATTTCAAGTTATGGTAGTTGACTAATCCAAAATTAGTCATGTGAGACTAAATTAAAGTTTGATGAAAATGATAGTCTCTTGTTGTTAAAGTTAAGGAAGGTTTGCAGGTATGTGATCATATACACTAGGTTTATTACCGAGTTACAAATCATATTTGGATGAGGAAATTGATGAGGGATTTTGGTTGAGGTACATGTTGGGTACATGGTTGAGACAAGTAGTTGATGAGTTGGCACATACATGAGGTGTATAGTTGATGATGTTGGTACATCTTGATGAGTCATAGTTTATGTGTATTTTATGCATGATTGGTACATATTTGGTGCATAGTTGATGCAATTTTTGATGGTACAGGTTGAGGTATAGGTTGGTGCATGGTTGATGCACTTGTTTATGGTACAGGTTGATTACAGGTTGTTAAAGGTACAAGTTGTTACAGGTTGTTTGGTGCAGGTTGATTGGTATAGGTTTACAATAGTATATCTCATAGTGATATTGTAACAATTTTTCCATCATTCTACTTCTACAACAGAGTGGTTGGACAGGGCAAGGATAGGTGGTTGTATCCACCTTTCGATTGTAGCCAGAAAACATAGGGGGTTGTATCCTCCTTCTAGTTATAGCCATAGAATTAGGGAGTTGGAGATTCCTTTGGTTGTAGCCTAAGAAACTAGGGGTTTGGAGCCTCCTTCCAGTTACAACTGGAAAACAAAGGAAGTTGGTGCTTCCAATGAATGTAATTCTTAAAGACATATAAGAAAAAGCATTACGTGGTTTTCTCCCTCTTTGGGTTTCCATGTAAAAACACTGGTGTACTATGTATGTGTATGATTTCTCATTTGTTCATTGTTTATTTACTCTGCAATTATTTGATGATAATGCTACATTGATATAACACTTGCATTTTATGGTTAAAAAGGATTAAATTGCTCTATTATTGATTCACCACCCCTCAAAGTAATCCAACAATTGGTATTAGAGCAGGTTCCTTTAGGAAACAATTTAACCACTCGAAGAAGATCATGGATTATTCTGAGAATGGAGTACCATTGTTCAATGGTTTGAATGGTTTAAGGTATGCAATGTGGAGTGGAAGGACAAAATTATTTTTACATGCACATGGTTATTATATTTGGCTATCAATCGTTACAGGATATGATAGTTCGAAAATGGCAAAGACTATAGCCAATAAGGAATTGAAGAAGAATAACAAAATAGCAATTGATTTCATCTGGGACTAATCCAGTAAGAAAAAAGGTTGGTAAATGTTCATCATCCAAAGAACTTTGGGATAAGTTACATGATATATATTCTTCACCCATCGTAGATTCAAAAAATGGCAAAGAAGATGTAGGTATAGATCAAGAAGAAATATGTTCGCCATGTCAAACAAATTCAAAAGATGAAGAGTACATAATCAATAGAGGTATGTTGTTTTTCCCTAATTCTGAAAGTGAGAACATATTGAAATAGAATTCCATGAGACAAAAAAAACTAATTGAAAATGAAGAAAAATATGGAGAATAATTGATCAGTGCTTTGGATGAACTAAGAAAAGAAAGTGAAGAAAACAAGTCACTCAATAAGGAATTGATGAAACTAAAGGAAAGTACTCACATTTTTTTAGAATCCCAATAGGTCATCAAGAACTTAAGAACTCAGCTAGAAGAAGCCAGAAAAATCGAAGAAAATCTTGAAGATCAAAAATAGTATTTGGAAGCCAACATAGTAGCACAGAAGGAAGAAGAAAAAATTAGAGAGAACACATTGACAGATCATCTTAAGGAAATAACTAACGATCTAAACCATCTTGAGGAAGACTTTGGTCAAGAAGAGAATGGACTTGAAGAGTAAATAATCACATTAAAATTCCATCTTGAAGAAGTGAAAAAAATAGAAGAAGTCATGAAGTCTCAGATAATGAAGAAAGAAGAAGAGGTTGAGAAGCTTGAAGAAGAAGTTGTCACATTGAGAAGTAAAATCATCAATCTCAACAAGAATGTTGAAGAGACAGAAACATCCACATTAGTTATAGAGAATGAAGAGAAGCACTCTAGGTTGCTAGAAAAAAAGAATGAAGAAAATAGAAAGAGTTATGCCGAAGTACTCAAAGGAAGGAATCATGGTCAACCAGAATCTAAGAAAACTATTGAAGATACATATTCAAGAAGATCATCGATGTTCAAGCCACAAATAAGCTTCAATCATGATCATGATGAGTCAAGGAAGAAATTCAGAAGGTCTACACCATAAAGAAAAACATTCACTCCCAGGTATGCAAATTTCTATTATGGTCATTGTTTTATTGTACTAATTTTGGACATAAGGTTGTAGATTGCAGGGATTCTAAAAGAAATGTTCAAGCAAGAAGTGCCTATGTGTCCCCACTTGACATTGAATGTTACAAATTTCATAACTATGGACACATAGCTAGTGATTGTTGAAGCATGATTGATACTTCCATTAAAGAGAAAAATGATATCAGATATAAGAAAGTATGGATAAGAAAACATGAAGAACAAGTGAACAAAGACCAAGTCCCAAAGATTGCAAGATTGGGAATAAAACAAGATGAACAAAATTCTACAGAGAAAAAGAAAGATATCAGATAAAGAAAGGTTTGGAAAATAACTAAAAGAAAAGAAGGGCAGGTAAATAAGGAATGGGTTCAACAAATTGTACTTTTAGACATTGTAGTGAAATACGAATTCACAAATAGAAAGAAAGAAGTCAGAGATCAGAGAGATGGTGAATCTACCAATGAATATGATGATGAATACACATCAGAGAAGGAATTGTTTT
This sequence comes from Picea glauca, assembly GCA_000966675.3. NCBI lineage: Eukaryota > Viridiplantae > Streptophyta > Pinopsida > Pinales > Pinaceae > Picea > Picea glauca. The sequence continues at coordinate 91,914 of JZKD02S2435991.1, forward strand.
GAGCCATCCAACTTAGAGACTCCCAGTTAACATGAATATTAGACAAGGGGATTCTATGTGATATTTGTGACAGACGAAAGAACCATGCTTCGATCAGCTTGCATAATTTGAGTAGAGATATCCAGAGCAGTCAAATAGAAGAAGTATATTTTTATAGATTAATCAGTTGTAGTAGTGAAGACTTCATGATAGTATAGTAATAAATGGGTCAACATTATGGAAAGTGGTGGAGTAGAGTCTTGGACATTATGGATAGAGATGGATTTGTAATAACACTTAGTAGGTTTGGAAAAATATATGACAATGGACGAGAGCATGGATTCATAAATTGGTTCGGAGAGTGGTTTAGAGACAAAGGAAAATTATGGATGTTAATTACACGGAAAATGGCTCGAACAATGCTAATAGATTCCAGATTGACATATATTTTTTGGACACATGCAGTGCATACAACAGTTCACATTCAAAAAAGTGTAATGCTCAGAAACAACAATGACAAAACTCCCTACGATCTATGGAAAGGAAAACGAGCAAATGTGAAGCACTTCAGAGTATTTGGAAGCAAACACTACATCAAAAGAGAAGATGGAAGAATAGGAAATTTTGACTCTCGTGTGGACAAAAGAGTACTTGTTGGTTACTAGAGTACAAGGAAAGCATACAAGTGTTACAATATGAGGCTAAACAAAGTTGTGGAAAACATCAATGTAACAGTTGATGAAAAAAGTGGACAAGAATTAAAGGAAGAAGAAAATGAATCAATGGAACAACTTTATGAAGAATATTAGACAGAAGTAGAAGATCAAGTTCAACAAGTGCCTCCAAAGACCCCTAGCAAATGAGTATAGAAGAACCATCCTTCAGATCAGATTATCTGAAAAAATGATGCATGAGTTGAGACTAGAAGAAGAATTCGTTCACCACAAAAAAAGCACCTATCACTCTTATCTACGATTGAGCCAAACGGTTTTGAAGAGGCTAGCAAGGATGAATTCTTGAATAAGGCAATGGATGAATAATTGGATCAAATAGAGAAGAATGACACTTGGGAATTGGTTCCAAGACCAAAGAATAAGAATGTGATTGGCACAAAGTGGGTTTTCAGAAATAAATTGAATGAATATGGACATGTTATAAGGAACAAAGCTAGATTGGTATGTATAGGATACACACATATTGAAGGAATCGACTTTGAAGAGACATTTGCCCCGGTTTCCAGAATGGAAGCAATCTGATTACTTTAAGATTATGCATGCTCCAAGAATATTAAAGTGTATCATATGGACGTGAATCAACTTTTCGGAATGGGGAACTTGAAGAATAAGTCTACATCGAACAATTAGAAGGATTTGATTTGTCGGAGAATGAAGATTACGTGTGAAAATTGAAGAAGGCCTTGTATGGTCTAAAACAGTCTCCTAGAGAATGGTACTCTAGACTGGATAAATATCTACAACAGGAAGGGTTCAGAAAAGGAAGTGCAAACAGTAACCTCTACATCAAGGTAAATCAATATAGTATTTTATTAATTGAACTTTATGTTGATGATATTATTTTTGGAAGTAGTGTTGATAGGTTAAGCCAAAAATTTGCAAAGGATATGCAGAATGAATTTGAAATGTCATTACTTGGAGAACTATCCTTCTTTTTGGGTCTTCAGATACGTCAAAGAAACCAAAGAATTTTTATTTCTCAAACTAAGTATATCAGAGAAATGCTAAAGAGGTTTGGAATGGAAGATTGCAAACCAGTTACCACTCCTATGCAAACCAGCTACAAGTTGAGAAAATATGATGATTCAAAGTCTACATATTAGAGGAAATATCGTTCAATGATTGGTAGCTTTCTATATGTGACAACATCTAGACCATATGTAATGTAGGAAGTTGGACAGATGGCATGATTTCAAGCAGCACCACAGGAATCACATGTATTAGTAGTCAAGAAGATTTTCAGATATCTCAAAGGAACATAAGATTTTGGATTATGGTATCCAAAAGGAAAGTATCTAGCACTTATTTCCTACACAGATTTCGATTTGGTAGGTTGCATTGATGACCGACGAAGCACCAGTGGAGAAGCATTCTACTTGTGTGAGTGTTTAGTATCTTTTCTAAGCACAAAAAAATCATCAATATCTTTATCTACAGTCGAAGCAGAGTATATTGTAGCAACAAGATGTTGTACTCAGGTTCTATGTATGAAACAAGATTTGACAGATATACAGGTTGAGTATGATGAGCTCATTCCAATCTATTATGATAATACAAGCGCCATCATTATCTCAAAGAACTCATTGATGCACTCCAAGATGAATCAAATTCCAATAAAGTATCACTTTCTACAGGAATAGGTTGCAAAGAAGAACATCAGAATTGAATATGTGGGCACAAAAGAATAAGTGGCAGACATCTTTACAAAACCTCTTCCACGGGAAGCCTTTGAGTATCTTCACCAGAGACTTGGAGTAATTTCTACTCCAAAATGAATGGTTTTGAATGCTTATCTTATATTTCTTAGATTTACACGAGAAAGCACCATAAAGAGGAAAATCCAAGTTGGGATATCAGTTTCAGGAAGAATTCAGTCAGGGGGAGTAGCCTTGGATGGAAAGATACCTTTTCCATTGATAACAAAGGGGGATATATTTATCAGATGCAAAGGTAAATGCTTGGAAAAAGAGCATAGAGGCATGGTTCCAGGGGGAGCGATGGTCATAGGGGGAGCATGAGTGATATCACTTTAGTATTTCATCAGAGTCTTGACATCAATGCAAAAGGGGGAGATTTTTTATTATTTGGGTTGGTTTTCATTGATGTCAACTCTTGAAGAAAGTCTGGTAGTGAATTCTGGTAGCACAAAGGTTTGGGTAATGGATTGAAATTTGTTTGATGTATAATAGTATGATTTTTAATATATTTGAAGGTAAGACTATTCTATATGGATAGTACATGTCATGCCATTTTCGGTGGTATGTGGAATGTCACATAACTCCTTACGGTTGGAGAGTTATGGCCATGTGAAGTTGGAGAACCCTCATGAATCATCTAGAAGCCCCAAAAGGTCAAAGTAGTTAAAGTGGTTGAAAAGAAGAAATTATTTAAATAATAAAGTGAAGAGATGAGTGTACTATAAGTCAAAGTGGATACAAAAGAAATTATTTAAATAATAAAGTTAATGGAGAAATTACTAAGAGGACAAGTGTTTAGAAGTGGGTTAGTCCTAAAATAAGGAAAGTGGTGTAAGATGGTTAGAAGGTAACCCCTTGAGGAATCTACATAAAAGTATAAATAAGAGGCAAGGGTCTCTCATTTTTAATCACACTTGAGAATATTGAATATCTACAAGTCAATGAGGTAACCAAAGAATATCTAAGGATAAAAATATTGCATATCATCTGCAAGCCAACAAATATTTTGATTCATTCAATAAGACATTACAGAAAGGCTTAACCAAAATATGTGGACTCGATAGAGATGATTGGGATGATAAATTTCCAACAATACTACGGGCCTATAGAATAGTGTATAAAAGATCGATTGGATAGATCCCATTAAAGTTAGTATATGGCCAAGACGTTGTAATCCAATTACACTTATCTACTAATACAGGTCATACAGCCTCCATCCTAGAATTTCACCATGTACTTAACACAAGAAAACAATTTTATCAGTTAAATCAATTAGAAGAAGAAAGTATTCTTGCATAGCAACATCAGGAAATCCAAAAGAATCAACAAAATTCTTGGCACGATCGACACCTTAAAAATAAGGATATCAATGACGGAGACTTGATATTTTTATATGATAGTCGAGTAAAAGGAAAACCTAGAAAATTAGAAACTACATTGTTGGGTCCATATTTTGTTGAAGATATTTGACCATCAAGAGTAGTGTAGTTAAAAACCTTGCAAGGGCACCCCTTAAAAAAACTAGTCGATGGGGCCCGCTTGAAAAAATATCACACATAATAGTCTCAAGTCCTATTGGTGAAAATATATTTGGGGGTGCCAATAGGACTCGACTACGTCGAAAACCTGTTGGGGAAGTCTAAGTCAAAATTGAGAATAAAAGAAAAACTAAAGAAAATGAAAAAAACAATAAAAAACGTAAAGAAAAGATAAGCAATAAACGAAACATAAGATTAAAAAAAAATAAAAAAAAATTAAGGAAGTAATCAATAAGTTAGTTACCATAATTAGTTACAAAAAATTGATTGAAAACTAGAAGTTATACGACTGACTCAAACTATCAAAGAATTTATTCACACCAAAATACTTGAATATGAGAAGAGAACAGAGTCCATGGTCAACAATCAGAGAGGAAACATAAAAATCAGGAGCAAATTCAGTACCCAGACAAGATTTGTGCCATTACTTTAAAAAGTACACCATTCGATCCATTTAAACAGAATTGCATCACCCAATTGAACAAGAAACTCATCAATCTAATAAGTGTGAAATTTAGAGATCAAGCTATTGAGAAAAATATCAAGAAAGTGAGCATGCAAACAATACTTGAAGAAAACAAGAACATCCTCAGCAAATAAAGGATGTCTTCAAAAGGTCGAGCATCAAGTGAATTGAAAATAGAAATGAGACTGACATGGCCAGAAGCCTCGACCCAAGGTATTCTACTAACTGGAATAACTGACTCGACCAGGTGGCACAAGAAAATATCGACCAAGTTGAGCTTACCCCCCGAGAAAAAGAAATTGACTTAGTCAATGTGGTTGATCCATGGGAGTACGTTAACACAATTAATGCTTGAAACAAAAATTTTGACCACCATTCCACCATTGATGCATGAGTCCCCTCACACGAAAAAGAAATTACACCTAACATCATGAACGAGGTGTGTGAAATAATGACGTCGTTGGATGAATTAAAGTATCCACTCCATCTCTCACTTATAAATTTGTATGTGGAGTATGAATTCGCCTCATTGTTGTTTACACCAAAGCACCCAAGTAATCAAATCATTGAAATTAAAGTTATGCATATGAATCCATAGATTCAGAAAACTATGTTTGACCAAAAAGAAATAACACATATTCTAAGGATGAGAGAACAAGTAGCAGACTCCATGGTTGAACTAAGAAAAAAATACAAACTCGACAAAGCGAGTGTGACTGAACTGGAATAATTTCACTATCTAGGGAATGGAATATGGAATATGGAAGGAGGAAAATTTCCTCGAACAAGTAGGAATCCAACATTTTTGGGCTCACCGCAAATAACATAATTCAACGGCTGGAAGGAAGAAGCCACGAAATTTCTCATCAGTCGATATCATAATGGACATTTTTGGTTAAATTACCTAGTCGACATCATTGGAGGATTGATCCAGAAAATCGTTGGACTACCACATGGAGTTACACTTGTACCCAAAAACCTAAATTCAAATGACTATATTCATGCCCTCACAAGGGGGACTTTAGCCCAAAACTCAAAAGCGTTGTTGACTAATAGAGTAACCAACCTTCATGAAAAATGGACATGCATAATAATTCATTTATGCTTCATAGCTTATGATTAAGATTTGGATGTGAATCTTATAATGTTGGAACCAATCGGTCAAATACTGGATTCGAGGGATCAATTTGACTAGGTAGAGAAATTAGCTACACTGATCAAAAGCAATTGAAAGGACTATCAAGAGAATGGTCAGGACATCAAATTTTCATCACTTCTAATTTGGCTCACGATGAGTGAAGTTGACCCAGTCGGGGAACCTACATCTACTCTAAAATACACCCTAACCATGAATAACTACACCGCTTTTGAACCCGAAGCATTCAGATCATGAAAGTCTCTCCCAATCGAAGTAATGTTTAAGTGTTGGGTAAATCACATAAAAAATCTCTCCCACAAGTGGAGAGTGGAGCAGAAAGTGCATCAAGACTTGCCATCAATTTCCCATGTTCAATTAATCCTCGACCACACCAAGCTTTGGTGGAATTAGTGGAGGGCCAACACTAGAAGAATTAGAATATGAGTCGACGAAGCTCCAAATATTCTAGGAGCTCGATAGACAATTAGGATTTCAAACATCGATACCACAAGATTTATTAAGTGACAAACCAATTATCTTAACACCTCTGACTAATGGAGAATAGGAAGAAGAAAGATAATAAGCCTTATATACTATCCCATTTGTCCCAAATATGGACATGGAAGCAATTTCCCCAACAAAGTAGACTCTGACCAAGAGAAAACAACAACAAAAAGCAACCAAGGGAAAATGAGTTTTTGAATTCAAAGAAGATCCAGAAGACATAAAAATATTTTGGCATGAAACGTTCCAGTTAGACACCACTCTAGATTTCAATGACCCATTGATAGTCGAGAAAATTGCTTCGTTCACCAATAATTTAGTTGCAAAGAATTGACTAAAAGAAAAGTCGACTCGATAGGATGAGGTTATCACAATAAATATTTTAAATTCGAGCATTGGGCCTCAATTTCAAGAAATTGTGGCAGCAATAAATTCAAACAATGATGATGCAAGAAAAACCAAGGCAACCCTGGAAAATCAAATCGAAACAAGAAAGTATAAAAAATAGAGAATGGTGGATCAACAAGAACAGAGCATAGGTCGGTCGATGCTAGTGGAAACACGTTGGTTGAAAATCATTCAACCTGACCCTGGTAAGAAACCTAATCCAAAGAATCCATGTGTTGTTGGGAAAAATACCCTACATACTAGCAAACTAGGGTCAGACTTGCATGCAGATTTTGACCGAAAAGAAACTACTTTTTTACCTACAACCCAAGATTTAAACCCCTCTTTCACAGTAAATGCATGGAAAAGGACCACCAACCTTATTACCAGCGTTCGATGTAGATCCTTCATTTCTCTTCGATTACTTGCTTGCACTGCTCCTTCCATAGATGACCTGCACTCAAGACAAACAACAACTATGCATGCATGCTACTTCTATACTTAAGGGTTAGAAATCAAGCATAAATTAATCAAATCATAGACAATTCATGCATTGGGACGGGAAAAGTATTCTTTTATTACTGAAAGTGAATCAACTTACAACAAAGATGAGACCGACTACCGCTCCTTGAACCTGATCCTGGGCTCCTCTTCTTCTGTCCTTCAACTGCTTTGCGTTAAATCTCCTTTGGCATGAGGAAAGGCTAAAGGGTTGGGACAATGGATTATGTAAATGGGCATAGTTTCTTCGCTATATTTTTTCCTCTTTCAAATGGTACCCCTACCCCTTCTTTTATAGGCTAGAAGGAGCTAGGGTTTTGGACGAAACCTCGGCCATGCATGGTCGGGAGTTTTAGTTAAATAACCCATATCCTTTTGTTCCGTCGGCAACTTTCCTTTTTTCATGCTTTGTTAGGTACACGTGGGTTGTAGTGAGTTAGCCAGCGTGCACACGTGTGCAGTAATGGGTTAGGGCGCATGGGCCTTGACACAAGAGGATTTTCAAAGAGTTGTTCAACAGATTTTTGGCAAAGAAGGGATATGAGTTGGCCTGATGCCAGGTAAGCATGTGTGGTGCAATTTAGGGTTACAACAGATGCCCCCTAATGTGTGAGGTCAGAAGAGCATCTGATGGCCAAAATACATTACCAATCTTTACTGATGTGCTGAATGATCGAGCCCAAGGATCAGGAACCAGGAGGTGTCGTCTGAAAAATTACAAATGTCTCACCAAGGCGGGCATACCCATGCTCGGGATAAAATAGAACCATGGCTACCAATCAAATACACTGTAGATCCATGTCAAATAACTATAAAGAGTAGCCATGAATAATATACAGCGGAGCTACATCTCGAAATCAGAAAGATATACATATAGAGTACCCATCTTCCAGAAGTTGATTTGGCCTGATGGCTATACTTCAGAGCTCGAGCAACAGCTTCAAAGTCTTATAAAACTTAGGTAGGAGTGTAATATGAGTGAACGACTGCACTACCCAGAGGTCTTCAACGGCTCGTCGGTTATGGACTTGATAATCTTGATGATCGGATTGAAGGCTTCAGTGATTTCGAACAAGGACTTGATTGGATGTCCAGGATGACCGGGTATGTGGACAAGAGACATATTGCAGAGGGGCCGACTCAGGCTTAGTGAAAAACTTCCCTTGTACAATAGCACGACAAGTGATAAGAATCAGGTATCATATATGTTAATCATAAGTCTACGAAGTAGGAGGCAACACAAACTCTCCATATGTTTGGAAGAGTAACCAAACGGTGGAGGATACAACTCTATATAGCGAGAAAAGCTTCCTAAGGTCGTACTACATCCCATAGTCTAATGATCAAACGGACAGATGTGCTTTATCCAAGGGCGACTCATTATGCTGCCAATAAAGAAAATACTTTTCCCATCCTCTTTTTGGGGTATATTTGATTTTTTTGTTCTTTTTGATAATTTTTGAAAAAGAATAAAGGAATATTACATTACAATGGAGGAACGATTACGAAAAACATACAAGATCAAGGCCCAAGGACAAGACTGATGTTCTGGTAAAATTATACTCGGGAAAAATCCTCTGTCGGCTAAAGGTGTTAAGACACAGAAGCAAACTGTCACAAGGATGGTGGATAAGGTATGCAAATGCGGTTGATAGAACACACAATGGTAACGTCCTTCGATGTAAGTTTAACGAGCCCAGAGAAGGTAATCTCAGTGGTTTTTCATATTTAGAGAGTCTGAAAAAGCATAAAAGGAGACTCCGCTGGGGTACCTTTTTCGACAATAGTCTAGTCGGTTTGAAAAAGGGATAAACTAGCACCAATTAGATTTCAATTCAAAACCATTTTAACGAGTGTGACAATGAAAATATCACTCAGCTATTTTTTCACTTTTAAGGAGTCTGAAAAAAGCTTAACTATGGACTCTGTCAGGAATATTGTTCTGGACCAATTTAATGAGTGTGAAAGAATAAGGTCACTCGACAATCTTTTCAATTTTAGGGAGTTTGAAAAGAGCTTAACTATGGACTCCGGGGGGGTTTATTTTTCATACATTTAGTCCCTCGGGCCCGAAAAAGGAATAAAATTATACCTGAGAGTACTCTTATAAAGAATGGGAATTCGATAGAGTATACCTTTGTTCGTACAGTTGACCGTCCGAACTGAAAAAGGGGTAAACTACCGTCGGATAGACGTGACTTCAAATTTCAGTTTAACGAGTGTGAAAGGTCACAAGATCGCTCGACAATCTTTTTATTTTTAGAGGGTTTGAAAAGGGCTTAAAAGGAGACCCATTTAAGGAATGTTCTTCTGGACCAATTTAACGAGTGTGAAGAAACAAGGTCACTCGACAATCTTTTCATCTTTAAGGAGTCTGAAAAGGGATTAAAGAAGACTCCATAATGGTTACTTTTCTTAGTTAATCTAGACGAGATCGAAAAGCATAAATGCAGTCTCACTAGATGTTGCTTTTGGATCTCAAAGTGAGCTTGAAAAACAACAAAGTTATCTCATGATAGACTCTTTGTGGGTCGATGCCTGGCATCTCCTCGGGGGAGCTGTATGTTCCGATGAAAACATTGTCTATGATGTCAGGGGTTCTGGAGATATTGACAGGTATCATTTCAGAAATGGTTGCCATATTACCCTCAGCATAGATCTTGTGTATAGCTAAGGGATTAGTATGACAAGACCTACCTCCAGTCATAGTCACAGTGAATTCTCCTGCTTCGATTGGGCTTAACTTTGGGAGGAAATATGATTTGTGATGAAGATATTCCCAAGGTTTCTCTGGACTAGTCATTGCTTCAATTACTGCTTCATCATAAGGCAAGACTAAGTCTAACGAATCGACATTAGCGAGAGAACCCCGAGTCCAAATAGGCTCTAGAAGTGGATCCAACTCTTGTGTCGGAGTCGGATTAGGGTTAGCTGAGGCTTGCTAGACTAAAGAGTATGCTACCTCAGTGGCCGAAAAGGGAATGGACATGCCGAGGTGCCATGTCTCATCCATCGTGGATGATGGGGAAGGAAGAATCCAAGGATCCTCAAAGTAAGTCGTGCAGAACGATGAAACTTGAAAAATCTCAACCTTATGGTGACTAGATATGAATTTGACATCGTCATGAGGAGGTGGGTAATCAAAGATGGGCACAAACCAACTCCTATGTTAACGACACCTGGTTGAGGATTATCAATCATGGGGATCGTGGATGCCCCCAAAGCTGGGTCAGGTCTGGAGAAAGACAGTTGATCAATGGTCACTATCTGGCCCTCGTGTGGAAACAACAAGACTCGGAAAACTGTAGCAACCACAGCTTGCATAGAATAAGTCCAACTCCGTCCTAACAAGAGGTTATAGTTGATGGGAGCATCGACTACCTCTACTTCAACACACACGGTTTTCCCTCCTAACTGCACAGGGAAAGAAGGAATGATGCCATGTGGTCAGAAAGAACCATTGTCGAAAGCCGTGAGGAGAGTTGGTGATGGAGACAAAGTGGGCTAGCCAATGGCCTTCCAACATGCTAACAACATAACGCATGTCAAGTCACCCTCGTCAACCACCGTGCAAAAGATATTCCATGTAAAATTTTTCATGGGATGAGCCACTACTATCTGAAACGCTACGTGGTAAGGCAGACAAGGTTTTAAGTCAGTTGTATCTAACATGATGGTACCCGGATTACAAGTCTCAGTAGAGCCCAAAGCGGTCAACAAGGCTTTCCTCTGAGCAGGGCAGCTTTGGAGGACCTCCAAAGAAGACATCACACAAGGGGTTTGGGATAAATCCTCCACCACAGAGTAATTCTGGGCAGCCCTTGCATTTGGGTTGTGAGAAGATTTTTTAAATGCACCCTTTGGAATGCGTGTCATTGTTTCTCCCAACGTATTCTCGATCTATAGAGGAATAGATGGGAGATCCGCTTCTTTACCCTTCTCAAAAGCGCTTGGTTTACTATAGTTGTGCACTCTAGTTGTTATGAAAGCATCACCCCTAACCATATATACGTTCGTGGATGAGGGATTGTTTGGAGGAGGGCAGGTTTCTTGGCTACCCCTTTCTATACTTGTAGAGGCTTGAGTTAAATTTTTCCCATGTTGAAAGGGATTAGTCAACACTTCTTGTTGTTGTTGTGTGACAAACTTTTGGGCCTCTGCAAGTCGAGGACAAAGATGGGTTGGGTGGTCTTCAACACACAAGTTGCACGGATAACTCGCCTTCCGTTTTTCCGTGGTGTCCCCGCCAACATTATCAGTGGGTTTTTTTACCCCCCTTACCCTTATTTCATTGTGTTTTCTTCCTTTCAGGATGCTGGGTGGCCTTTGGGTTAGTCAACAGCACAGAGTGTACTTCCAACGTTTGGGTAGGGGGAGCAGCCAAAGCAGTAGTTTGGCTGGCCGTTGTATGTTGTATGGATAATTGTTGCAACTGTTTTGTCAATTGCTCAACGGGCTTGGTTTGTGTTGAACCAACAATACCATCGGCATGTGGTCCAACTCTCTGTCTAGTTTTATCCAGTATCGAACGTGGCACATCTGGCAAGATGTTGTATAATAAACCAGACTGAGAATAGATGAGCTCAAACTGTTGAGCCCTCATGATGGCATCTTCTTTGGAGAAAACTCCAAAAGTTGCGACGTCTTTGGATAACTATGGGACCAAAGACTTAAGGAACCACTCAAGAAGGAATGCTGGTGGGACTGGTACTTTGATTAGACTCTTCCGGCATCTCCATTCTCGGATATGATCAGAGATATGGTCCGTTGTTGTCTGTTCGAAATTGGTGAGCATCTTTCTGCCAGCGTCATATCTCACGGGTAACTGGAAATGGTTAAGGAAGGCCATCACCAGTTCGCCAAAAGAGGAGTATCTTGAGCGATCGAGCTCGATGTACCATTCCACGGCACTCTCGATAAGAGTGCATTGAAACAATCGCAACTGTACGGAGTCATCCTTCAATGAGTTAGATGAACACCAAGGATGGAAGGTAGTCACATGATCACCTGGATCTTCATTCGGCTTGGCCTCAAATTTTGGAATGTCCGAAGGCAACTTCATTGGCATAAGAGGCCAACGTGGATCATGACAAATAGGATCATTTAACAACCTTGTCAAATCTGGAAAGTGTAAGGTTGCCAGGAATGGTAGTTTGGGTTGCTGCTGATAACCTGGGAAGAAGGGTCCTGGAGTTTGACTGGCACCAGGTTGCCAGGAAAAGTTTGGCTACTGGCCCGGATTCTGGTAGAAACCATGGCCCTGAACAACATACGGATTTTTCATCTGTGGAGACATCATTGGCTGATTCCCCATAAAGGACATAGAGTGTTGGGCATGCATCGTGTTTGAAGGACTTTGGGAAGGATTACCCCATGCCGGTCCTTATGGGAGAGGCATAGTAGTATATCCAGGGTTCCATTGGTTGTGGAAAGAATTACACTAGAACGACATTCCAGAGGAGGGAACGGATCCTTGTCCTGAGTTCCAAGGTCCTGCTATATGTGCCCCCTGCGCAGGAATAGTACCCTGCGCAGGAATAGTACCCTGCGCAGGAGTAGACTGTCCAAAAATGGGATTGCTCCCAGACGGGAAAACGGTGGATGAGAAAGTGTTGTTACCAAATGTCCCATTCCAAAAAAATGGTGTTGAACCTACCGGCGTACTATGCGCAGGGGTTCCTTGACTCCCTGCTCCAAATAAACTAGTGTGTGTAGGCTACCCGGCGAACTGCTGATGCGGACCACCAAGCGAAGGGGACGAAGGAGGGATATGACCTCCTGCGTAAGGAAAAGCGTTAAAAGGGACGGGAGTGCCCCCAAGTTGACCTTGCAGAGGAGCGTTAGAGCTCCCTGCCCCCAGACCCAAAGTCTATAAAGTGGAGTAGGTTAGTGCAGGACTTGTACCCGAACTAGGCATACCATATGAGAACGGAGGGCCTGTCGCACTAGGTGTGAAGGGATTCATGGCCACCACCATAGATGGGTTCGGTCCACTGTGTGACGTAGTTGCGGCCAAGACCATGGTGGCTCGGACCGACGATGGTAAGTTAGGAGATGATTCTCCTATGGTAGAAATAATGGTGGGAATGGAAGAATTCCCAGAAGAAGTAACAACGTTTGTTTCCATAGATGTGTGAGGCACTGACTGGCATTCATAAAATTGGATCGGTACAATAAATGGTGCCAAGATATCAGTGGTTGGGGTTTCAACCGAGCCAAGATTGGTGGTTGATTCCTTCGGAAGTTGTTCGGGCACAAAGGTTTGTAACCCGATCGCTTCAAAATACTCTTGTTGGTCTAGCTTCCGCCTTAATGGTGGCGGGGCTGGCTCCAGTGTAACCGGTGGCAAGCCAAGAAGCCTTCGTGACCGGCAGAGTTCGGGATCCTCCACTGTGTGAGAATATCCAAGACATGCTAAGGTATTCTAAACGTTCAAAAGTAACACACACTAAAAAGAAGCCCCTAAGCGATAAGTCAAGCAATCACTAAACTATTTGGAAGAACAGTTACAACAACCAACACTAGAGCAACTTACCGGTGCAAGTGCAACTTGAACATGGAAGAACACTCTAGGTATACTCTGCAAAGCGTGGCCCGATTTCTGTCCTAGGTATCGCGGTATACCCCCGCAGTCACATGTGTATGTCCCTAAAAAAATTGGCAACTAGGTTGCTAGCACGCGAATAGTCACCAGGCGGGTACAGTCGAAAGTCGGGTAGACCACAATGAGTAGGGTATCAAGCCCGAAACCTATCAAGGGTATCGAGAGAAAATGGTCCGAAATCCAACTAAGGACCTCGAACGGATTCGAGACCGATGAAGCCCTATGGAAAATGAAAACGATGGAATCCCAAAACAAGCCCTCGATATGTGTTCTCCACTACGATTGGTCCGGCTTTGGAGGGGTTATCTATGCTAACTTTCCGCACGCGACCTCGTGTTTATCCCCTGTGTTAGAGGGGGGTCCCAGATAACTTCCACGAAACTGAACTTAGACACTCCCTATCTCAGACTCTAATGTTTGGTTTTGAATGGCCTTGAAGAGTTTCCTCTCCAACCTAATTCAAGGCCCTAGTCCTGAACTAGTTTGTGAACCCTACAAACACAAAAGTCTAATAGATTTTAAGATTAGTGTTGCTTTTATGGATTTTTCTTACGTCAAGGGGTATGAGCATGAAACTGATGATGTGTAAAGACAAAAGAAAAAATGAATGAAAAAAGCTAGAAACAAAAGATTTTTACTAAATGCAAAATTTCAACAACTTTTCGCAAAGAAATATTTCTTTTTGTTTTTTAATTTTTCTAAGATTTTATATAGCAAACTCAAAGGGATTTCGCTCGACTACGAGCTACTTATGCTCTAAGTGCACTGCAAAAACTTACGAAATAAAAGACTTCTCCCTAGCTAATGATGCAGAAACACACTCTTCAATCGAAGAAGAAAATGAAAAGAGATTTATTTTTTTATTAAGTGCTAGTAAAGCAAAAAAGGGAAAATACCAACAAGAAAAAAACCAAGAATCAAAGTAAAGAATCACACAATGGAAATAAAAAACAAAGACTCTTACGCTTGTCTAAAAACCATAAAAAAATTATTATTTTTTTTTTAATTTTCTGTCAACTATCAACTGAGAAAAAGCAGGCTAAGGGTAAGATGGCCTAACCTACTGACTGTTCAAACCTAGATTCAAACACCTGAGAGGAATACTTCCTATCAAAGGAGGGGATGAATGCCCCACCCTGAACAAAAAGTAGCCTGTCAAGCACGCGACTGTCACTAAAACAACATGCGTGCAAATGTGTGCTGAACAAAGACAGAAGGCATGTACACAGGGGCTAACCTTGTACAGGCTGCGTGTATATCTAAATTCTAAGAAAAAAAATGAAAAAAGGCAGTCCAGACCAGGAAGAGGCCTCTGGTATTGATAACCAGGGTCCCTTGAAGGCTAGGATGCTCTTTCTAACAGAAAAAGATAAATAATGTAAGGAATAATAAGGCGAAAAAAGGCAATCTGAGATAGGACTGTGAACCAGCAAGACTCAGACAAGACTCCAGAAAACCCCCTGAGAATGTGAAATTATGACAGGGAAGAGGAGGACTGCCTCTAAGGTTCTCTGAATTCCTACACGCTATTGTTATCTCTACAACTAGCGTTCACACGCGGGGTGTAAGAGGATAGGGCGCAGGTACACGCGTGCAGGCCTTCTGCAAGCCGCATGTACCTCTATGTGTCTCGACAACTACCTTCAAGAAAAAGTCAGGGAAAACTGGTATGGAAAACCAGGCTCCTTGCTAGCTCAGACCTTACAGAAAAAGACAGGCAAAGAAAAACATACAACCTAATCTTTAAACTACCCAAAAACTTAAATAAATCCATAAACTCTAAAGAGTATTCTCCCCAGTACGGTCGCCAATTTTGTTGTTGGGAAAAATACTCTACAGACTAGCAAACTAGGGTCAGACTTGCATGCAGATTTTGACCGAAAAGAAACTACTTTTTTACCTACAACCCAAGATTTAAACCCCTCTTTCACAGTAAATGCATGGAAAAGGACCACCAACCTTATTACCAACGTTCGATGTAGATCCTCCGTTGCTCTTCGATTACTTTCTTGCGCTACTCCTTCCACAGATGACCTGCACTCAAGACAAACAACAACTATGCATGCATGCTACTTATATACTTAAGGGTTAGAAATCAAGCATAAATTAATAAAATCATAGACAATTCATGCATTGGGATGGGAAAAGTATTCTTTTATTACTGAAAGTGAATCAACTTACAACAAAGCTGAGACCGACCACCGCTCCTTGAACCTGATCCTAGGCTCCTCTTCTTCTGCCCTTCAACTGCTTTGCGTTAAATCTCCTTTGGCATGAAGAAAGGCTAAAGGGTTGGGACAATGGATTACGTAAACGGGTAGAGTTTCTTCGCTATATTTTTTCGTCTTCCAAATGGTACCCCTACCCCTTCTTTTATAGGCTAGAAGGATCTAGGGTTTTGGACGAACCCTCGGCCATGCGTGGCCGGGAGTTTCAGTTAACTGACCCATAGATTTTTGTTTCATCGGAAACTTTCCTTTTTTCATGCTTTGTTAGGTACACGTGGGTTGTAGTGAGTCAGCCAGTGTGCACACGCGTGCAGTAATGGGTTAGGGCACGTAGGCCTTGACACAAGAGGATTTTCAAAGAGTTGTTCAGCAGATTTTTGGCAAAGAAGGGATATGAGTTGGCCTGATGCCAGGTAAGCATGTGTGGTGAAATTTAGGGTTATAACACCATGCACAAATAAAAACACAGTCGATCTGACACAAGAGTCACCACCACCTAAGGAGACTCCAATTATTGAAGAAACAAGTGAAAAAAAGGGAAAGAAGAAACAAAAGAAGAAATCGAGGGAAGAAAAATCTTAGGTGTCATGAAAAGAAACTATTCCAAATCCTCCCCCTAATCAAAACAATCAAGAAAGTGCTTCACACTCAAATTCAGATGAGTTCGACCAACATCTGAAGAATGGAACTACAAAAAAGAACACCATAGTCGAGTCGACCCCATTGGATAGGTCAAATCCATTTAACTTAACACAACAAAAAAATGGGCCTAGGAAAGAAACACATTTGGGTCACCCCAACCCTAGCATAGTGGCAGACACACCAAATCATACAAGGGGAGAGACAACTACATAGGGATCTACACACACTATTGTGATACCAAAATCAATCGTTGTACAACCCATTCCTATATAATCAGATGAATATGACCCTTTAGAGAAATCAAACAAAAATCCGAAAAGACCCATCAAGATAAGCAATCTAAGAAAGAAAAATGGATTGACCGCAATAAAGACCAGGAAAGATAATATGATAACACCAACCCAGGGTCTCGCAAGATAGAAATAATCCTGCCAGA
>JZKD02S2435991.1:109892-129293 GCA_000966675.3 Picea glauca
ATACATATATAAATATATATATATATATATAATGGAAATACAAAGACTATTTTGGCTATAAAATAAAATGCATTAATGGTTCTCCCACTCTTAGGTATGTATATTTATGTATCTATGTGTTTCTATATATGATGTTGTAGTGTGTATTTTTTTATGTAAGGATATACCAATAACTTCTCGTACTTTCCATTAGACCACGACATTACTCTTTGGCTCTGTATCTCTAGCTTAACCTTACTCTTAATTATTCTTATATAATGGGTGGAATGGCTTCTATTTATACACTTTATTAACACTCCAATAATAATTAGTTTTAATGTGAAATCCCATTCATTATTCATTGGGACCTATGCACCTAATTTGAACGAAAGGAGGCCCAAAGGACTAGTTGCGAATGGGAATGGAGAGACAACCATGTTTGGTTCAACCACTTCACCACTGCAAGGTGTCCTTTGGAATTTATGGGCTACTAGAGTCCTCGATTTGATGATTTATAGGGGTCTAAGTGTGAGTATCAATTCTTGTTTGGCATGACTGACACTAGTATTGAGGGATATCTAGTTCAAACCTAGAAATGGTCAACTTATAGGTTGACTCTGCTTGATGATATATATTTAAGCTATAGATCATGTATTTTACTATACTATGTGAGGTGTGTGTTGATTTGTGATGTTTTGAGTTATGACCACTTAAATGTTGTGGATGGATGAAATTAGGGAGATAACCATTTCATATCAGGGATGATTGTGCTTGAGGGTTATGGTATATTAGAGGGTTGGTGTGTTTGAGCTCATAACATCTTAGGTGGTTATTTCATTATGGGTCATAAGGGTTAAGGTTCACACTATGCTATGGACTAGTGTGTTTTGAGTCATAGTGTATTAGGGGCTTACTATTGTTGAGTCACAATGTGTTAGTCCGTGATTATATCAAAAAGTTGTTTTACCTATGTTCATAGTGATTCCATGAGTATACAATGTTCAATTCATTTGATTAAGGTTTATAGTATCCTAAGGGGTTGTGCATTTGAAGACATAACGTGTTAGGCAATGATTGCATCCTAGGTTGTAAATGTTAAGGGTCATATTGTATTGAGGGATTAGTGTGTTTGAGGTTATTATTAATTCTCTATTGCCTTCAAGGTCATAGTATCTTCAATATCATAGTGTCTTATGGGGTCATTGCGTCAAGGTTCATAGGAATGAGGGGCTATACTATGCCTAGGATCATGGTGATTTGGGATTATGGTATATTATTAGGTTGGTGTGTTTGATTCCATAATGCATTAGGGGGTGGCTGCATAAGGGTTAATAAGGGTTAAGGGTCAAAGTGTATCCTATTGTTAGTGTGTTTAGTGTTCTAGTGAATTATGGGGTTATATTTCTCTTCAGTGTCATAATGTAAGAGGGTGATTGTGTGAAGGTTCATAAATATTATGGGGTATCTATGTTCAAGGTCATAATGATTATGGGCTTAATGTATATTAGTGGGTTAGTTTGTTCAACGTCATAATTCATTATATGGTATTTCATTCAAGGAACATAAGGGTTAAGGGTCATAGTGTATCACAGGGTTAATGTGTTTGGGGTCATATTGTATTAAGGGCTTAATATTTTATAATCATAGTATCAAGGGATTATTGTGTTAGGGCTTGATTATTTCAAGCTTCATAGTGATTCAAGGATATACTTTGTCTACGGTCATAATATTTAGGGGTTATGATATATTAGGGAGTTAGTGTGTTTAAACTCAAAATATGTAAGGGGGTGATTGTAGAAGCAGTCATATGGATTATGGGTCATAACATATAGGAGGGTTAGTTTGTTTGATGCCATACAATATCGAGGGGTTATTTTCTTCAAGGTCATAGTATGCTAGGGAGTGATTGTTTTAGGGGGTGACTATTTCAACATTCATATGGATTAGAGGGTATAATGCATCTAGGATCATAGTGATTAATATTATGGTATATCAGGAGTTCATTGCGATGAAAGTCATAATGTGTTTAGGGATTAATCCATGAGGGATCATAAGGGTTAATGGTCATAATTTATTATGGGGTTAGCTTGTTTAGGGTCATTTTGGATTGGGAGGTTAGTGTCTTCCAGTCATACTTTTTCATGGGATAATTATGTTCGATCATGATTATGGTAGGGTACATGGGGATTATGTAGTATGCTATGTTTGAAGTCATAGTAATTGGGGCTTCTGGTATTAAGGAGATAGTATGACCACACTGTGTTAGGGAGTGGTTGCATCATAGCTCATATGGGTTAACATTCTTAGTGTATGATGGGGTTAGTGTGTTTAAGGTCATAATAGTTGGATGTGGAGCCTAGTTATCTTCCTAATTCATATGCAGGTCAAAGTGACTATAAGATACACAATTCCTTTCCCCCCCGGGCCTTAAGGGGGATGTAATTTTTTATTTATGCAATTCAAATACTATAATTTCATAGTCAATCTGGACAATTCATTATAAGGTCACAGATCTTATGGTATAAGTTATGTTAGGGTTTTTTCCCTAGAAAGAAACCCTCTTTTATGAGGAATTGTTGTTAGGAACTCGAATAGATCTACAAATATAATCACCACAAATACCAAATACACAATAGATCCACAAAGAAAGATAGAAGAAACCACACTTTATTATATGAAACCCTTGATGTAGGGAAACATCATACAATGGATCCTATTATGGAAGGGATCCTCTCCTGTTCACTTTCCTTTTTGAGGGGGCATCCTCCTATTGAGATACCGCTCCAGATACAATAATTCTCTTCATCTCCCATTACATTACTTGAACCTTTTTATATAGTGCTACCATCACCTAAGAACATTCTAGAAGAGGAATCTTATATAAGTAGAACCTTCTAAGAAGTCCTCTTACATTTATTATATCTGACTACCCATTTATTATATCTAACTACCATAGTAGACCTTATTTAATAATATAGTGGACCTAGTCCACCTTACATTGAATGGCCTCCACTATTATCACTATGGGCCCTATGGGCCCCCACTACTACCACTCTAGCTACCTAACATTCCATCCCCCTTATGAAAGTGTTGTCCTAAATGCTTGATGTACAACCATATACCAGGGTCCCATGGATAATTGTGGACCATAATGTTGAAGAAGACTAGCAAGACAAGGTCCCATGTAGAAAGGAAAACCACCATGCTGAAGTAGTCCAACTACCATTGTAAGCCCAGGTCCCATGTCCAAGTGCTCATGTGAATTCCCCATGGAAGATTTTGGAACCCAATAACCAACTCAAAATTATGCTCCAAAGACTAACACCTGTCATGTGGATCCAAATAAGAAGATCCATCCACATAGTGGAAAAGGGTCGTAGCAGAACCTGGAAGGAATAATACCACTGTAGAATATGAATGATGGACACTAGTAATAATCATTGGCTCTCTATTTTTCACATTGATGATCTCTACAGAAGGTGTATTAGAGTCATCAAATAAAATATGAATGTGGTTGCCATCCCAGAAATGACAACTATCCATATACCAATCATCACAATCGACCTCAAAATCATACCAAGAATAAATTTCTTGATTATATTCATCTATGATGTCCGCCATAAGAAATCTCTCCTTCATGCGATCCAATGAATCCCGAATACTACGAAAACTATCATTGAGGCCAATGTCTGCAAGGTCATGTAATCTAGCATCCAATGTGTCATACAATTTGGATTTGAATGCTTCAGTAATTTGTAGAATTTCTTTGAGGTTTTGAGAGGAAATAGAAATCTTAGAACCCTATTAACTTTTCGATCCCACAACCTTCGTGAAAAAACCCAAAATAGGACAATAAGTTATGACAGAAAATCACAGTTTTTTTTGGAAAAACCCTAAAAAACTGTTGAATTTAAAATGCTCATAACTTCACTTCCCGGACTCCATTTTAGATGATTTGTTTATTGAAATTGGGTGAAATTGTGAGAGGAACTCAGATATGTAATTTTTTTGGTAAAATTCGGCCTCCATCTACTACATAAATAAATAAATAAAATTGTGCCGCCGTCTGCGGAAAAACCCTGAAAATTTATAGATTTTAAAACTTCAATATATTGACTTCCTGGACTCTGTTTTGGATGATTTGTTTTTTTAACTTGTGTTTTTTTATGAGGGGAACTCAGATATACAACCTGTTTCTTCAATTGTTTCACAGAAATATACCGAAAAGTTTTGGAATGTCGCATCCCTCTTTTTCTTCTCCGAAAACAAATCTACAAAAATAAAATATATTTGCTCACAATGTCTGTCAAGGAAAGTTCTCTGATACCACTTGTTAAGAACATATACTAGATATTCAAATATACTTCATAAATAACCAATAATAAACCAAACCATTCACCATAACATGAACACAAGAATATAGAGAAAACCCTTGAGGTAGGGAAACACCATACAATGGATCCTATTATGGAAGGTATCCTCTCCAGTTCACTTGCCTCTTCGAGGCGGAATCCTCCTATTTAGCTATCAATCCAAATACAATACGTCTCTTCATATCCCATTGCATTGCTTGAACCCCTTTATATAGTACTACCATCACCTAAGAACATTCTAGAGGATGAATCTTCTAGAAGTAGAACCTTCTAAGAAGTCCTCTTACATTTATTATATCTAATTACCCATTTATTATATCTAACTACCATAGTGGGCCTTATTTAATAATATAGTGTACCTATTCCACCTTACAGTGAATGGCCTCCATTATTATCACTATGGGCCCTCTGCCCCCCACCCCCCTCCCCACTACCTCTCTAGCGACCTTAATCTGCCAAGGAAAGTGCTCTGATACCACTTGTTAAGAACCTATACCAGATCTGCAGATATACTTCATAAATAACCAATAATAAACCAAACCATTCACCATAACATGAACACAAGAATATAGACCAAACCCTTGAGGTAGGGAAACACCATACAATGGATCCTATTATGGAAGGAATCCTCTCCTGTTCACTTGCCTCTTCGAGGGGGCATCCTCCTACTGAGCTATTACTCCAAATAAAATAATTCTCTTCATATCCCATTACATTGCTTGAACCTCTTTATATAGTGCTAGCATCACCTTAGAACATTCTAGAGGAGGAATCTTCTAGAAGTAGAACCTTCTAAGAAGTTCTCTTACATTTATTATATCCAACTACCCATTTATTATATCTAACTACCATGGTGGGCCTTATTTAATAATATAGTGGACCTAGTCCACTTTGAATTGAATGGCCTCCACTACTACCTCTCTAGCTACCTAACAATTGCATTGCGGTTGTGTGAATACTAGAGTGGATATTGTATTCTAAGAGATGAGATTGTGAGAGAAAGAGGAGGAAGTTACAATGGATGTGATGTAGGTTATATCCCTTCATTTGCTAGATAATAATAAAGGAAGGACATGAGAATTTCCTTGTTGGACATAGCCCACATTGGGTGAACCATGTATATCTGTGTCTCTATTGTATTGTGTATCTTATTTCTTTTATTTTCACATTTGTTTTATTTTATTGCTCTATGATCTTGTTTTTATAATAGTAATGTATTAGTGGGTTAGTGTGTTTAGGGACATTATGTGTCATGTGGTGATTGTGTTATGGGTGGTTATGTCAAGTTCCATATGGATAGGGGTTGCATTGTGTCTATGGTCATAGTGATTGGGGGTTATAGTATATTAAAGGGTTAGTGTGTTTGAAGCCATAATGTGTTAGAAGGTGATTTCATTAGGAAGAATAGGGGTTGATGTGATTAGGGAGTATATTATGTTTGGGATCATAATGATTAGGGGGTAATACTACATTAGGGCATAAGTGAATTCAAAGACATAATGTGTTAGGGGGTGATTGCATTAAGGGGCATAAGGGTTAACATTTAAAGTGCACTAAGGTGTTAGTGTCTTTGAGGTCATGGTTAGAAATCAATTTTTGTTAATGGGTTAGTGCATTAGGAGGTGATTTCATTCGAGGTGATATTATGTTAACATGTGAATATTATGTTATGTGTGATACAAGTTAGTAGGTTTCATATGTGTAGGGTCAAAATTGTTATGGGTCAAAAAGTACGGTTGGAAATTAATGTTTTTGGAGTCAATGTGTTAGAGGTTGATTATATCAAGTTCTTTAAAAGGATTAGGGAGTATAGTTTGTTTGAAGGTCATAGTGATTAGAGATTATCATGTATTAGGAGGTTAGTGTGCTTGGTTCATAATTTGTTAGGGGTGATTGCATAGGAAACATAGGGATTAAGGGCATAATATATTTGGGGTTTGATTGGTGAGGGGGTGATAGTGTACTAGGGTGTTAGTGTATTAAGGAATAGGATTTAGATGGGGTTAGTTGACTATGGGGTTTAAGGGGTTAAGCATGGTTAACCATATACTATATGGTCAACAATGGCCAATGATGACTATTTCTTTACTAGGGTTAGTGTATAAGGAAGTTAATAGATTATGGGGTTCAAGGTTCATAGGTCAATGTGGAATATGATCAAATACAAACAATTTTGCCAAATATAGTTAAAGTGGTTAACATAGTGTTGACAGACAAATTTGACCTGCCGTCAACTGGAAGAATAGATCTGGTTCGGGGTTGTCTAATTAACCCAAGCCGTTTGGTATGACCTATCCTGACAGGTTTAATGGCTCCGTTAGCCAATAGGGTCCTAAAGATAGAAAAATAAAATAAACTAACTAAAGAAAAGATTCTAACAATCGACACAATTATTACAAATATTTATCTAAGAATGTGAATATGCAAATGATTATGAACAATTTATATACAGTTTACAAGGTTTGCATGAAATCTTGCGAAAATGATTGTTTGATAAAGTTTTTGAACCAAATATGAACAACACTTCTTTTTGGATTTTTTTTTAAAGATATTAAACAAATAAATACTAAATGAATACGATTGAAATGGTGACACAAAAACAGTCAAAGATAATTAATGTAATCATACCACAGAATAACCTGTAGCCGATCAATGAAACTTGTATTATCTTTTTGTGTTGTATGAGCTCTTGCCTATCTTTTTGTTAGGGGAAACCTATAACAGAACAATACTAACACTTCCAGAATACAGTCAAAGAAGTATTTGATATTGGAGTAAAATAATAACAACAGGAAGACAACTAATTAAAAATCATGTGATCTTAAGATAATCAATATTTAAGAATGAAAGAAAACTCAGTTTTGAGTATTGATATTATCCATCATTTAACATTAGAAATAAATTCCACAATAATCAAATGATCGATTGATCAGACATAAAAAATGGAATAAGAAATTATGGACAACATATAACATTTAACAGTATGAAAACACCATATGATGACAAGTTAAAGTTAAAATCAACCATAATAACATTCTCATAATACAACAGTAATTAAAGAACGAAATGGAATAAGCATCACATAGGTATAAAGCCAAAGATGAATTGTTTTCCCATATTCTTTCTGAAAATCACATGCCCATATTGTAGTCCTCGAAGAATTTTTTTGGATAATAAACTCTTAAATATTGAAAAAAATAATACATAAATGATAAAAATTAACCATGTATTGATAAAAAAGACTAAAGCTAATTTAAATCAATGCATAATCAATTATTAAAAGAATATAAAGATATTACAATGAAAATAAAAACATTTTACTCACAGGACAAAAGCCATTAAGCAACCTGGAATTCCATATTCTTATTTGAAAATAATCATTCATTCTCCCAAAGATTCCAACCATCCGTTACTCCATTTGAAAAGAAGAAAAGTTTTAAAAAATAAATAATATACAAAAGAGAAAGGATAAAAATCCTCCTCTCCAATTCTTGGATCCCTCTGGTTCTGAACTTTCTCATATATTTATACAAGGAATGAACAGTCTGGGCATCACTATTAATTTCCGCCACCTGAAATTTGCCTTGTAAAGAGACACAAATATCTCTCAAATCAGGCATTTGTTTTGGAAAATATCTACGCGAAAGGTAAACAAGTCCATTTGGGTTCTGGATTTTCAACTGTTTCGTCAAATTCCTCACGGTTTGGCTGCAATCAGTCCTGTAAAATCATCTATCTGATCTTGACGCCTTTCCAAATTTTATCTGGTTTTGCCCATAAAATTATTTGTAGCAATCCAATATTATTTTTGGATCAATCATCTTGAACGTATTCGGATAATAAAATCAAGTCGTGATCAGATCCATATCAAATATTTGATAATAGAAACTTATGAAACAAAAAGAAACCTAAATTAATAACCTAAAAATTGTGAATAAAACAAAATCTAGAACAATAAAATAAAAAATGAATTTAAACTAACTATAAGTTCTAAACAAACATTGTTTATAATGATCTTAAAATTCTAGAAGCTTCAAGTTAATGGAGAAGAGAAAAATATTAATTTTGGTTTTTTACAAAATCAAACAAATGATAGATAATTCTTTTTTATTTTTTATTATTAGTATGAGATGCAAAATGAAAAAGAATTTAATTAATTAATATCACCAAATGATTTTATAAAAATGAGAAACCAACCAAGATATTATTTGATGATGTATTGAACACATTATTCAAAATAGTCAAACTTGCTAATGAGCAAAAGAATGAACACATAATCATAATTTAAATGAAAGTAAACATTTGATAAAAAATAATGTTTTTGTTTAAATTGAGATTTTTATGCTCGTTTCTAACTTTTGACATATACTATTGTAATGAATGTTTCATACTATAGTGAATGTCTTAAGTTTGTCTCAAAGAAAGCCAAGGTATGGAACTATTTGAAAATGTTGATTTTGTAGCTCATCATAATTATCAGTATTCTAATGAGAGCCCTTTAAATTTTGTAAACATTTAGGGGGAGTTGTTGGGGCCCAACAAATGGTGACTTACTCGGTAAAGAAGTTATCTCTGATCTGGTAAGATTTCATCTCAGGAAGAAAAGGATAAGACTTATAAAAGGATTTACACTCCCTAAAATAAATTCACTCTGAGAACATAAGGTATTAGGATAATCTCAATGTTATAACCAGACAATAGATTTTTCTTTGCAGGGGATTATAAACTGAAATAATGTCTTAATCAAAGAGTCACGATGTTTATAAAAGAACTTCAATACCGTTGACAGAGCCACTGCTGCCAGCAGGCGTCCATAGCCTTGACATGGATGTCATTTAACCCACTCAAATGCTTTAATCCCATCCAATAGTTGTATCCACATGATGTATACTTCCATAAAAGTTAATTTAAAAACATATAACTGCTACCCCTTGACCCGACATTGCTTTGTTGCCAGCAGGCCTGCTTAGTACCCCGATGAAGTTGTCTTGGTATCATGTGTGCATTTACCCGCTGCCAGCGAGCCTGTTCAGTTCCCCGACAGGTTTACACACACTTCCCACACTTAAGTGCTTCCAACCCTCTTATGCCACTTTTAAATAATAATACAATTATAGATTTATTGATGACAAAGAGAGAGGGGTGATACTGGAGGTTAATTGCAATACAGGTGAATAATTTATTTATTTTCTTTCAAAACTGGAAGTTTTATCATGGTTTAGAGATTTTAGATTTCCTTTAAGAAATCATCTAGAGAATGGGGAAGCACTTAAAAGTTATTCCTTAAGAATATGGACGGTGCAAAAAGTTTAAAGATCATCGTAATTCTCAAAGATTTAAACCATATCTCTAGTGTAATACTCTGGCAAAGACAATTTGAGGACAAAATGAAAGTGACAATTGACTTAAAAATCAATTGTTTGAACTATATCTTAATATCAAGACCTCTTTGAAATTATTCAAATTGCTTGAAAAAACGCAAGTCTTAAAATGAATGCTTCCTTTGACAATAACTCTTTGATATAAAATATATTGATTCAAAAATATAGATAAGAAGAAAACTCATTCAAAGCAATCAAAGAAAACAAAAAACACACAACAAACCAAATCAAATTTTATTAATGGGATTCAAAATTAGAAGTACACAAAAGCAAAAAAGCAAAAGAAAACTTTTCAGGAAACGATTTTGGCCAAAGATAAACTTGAGCTTTTGGATCCACTAACATCTCACTATAAAATAAAGGAAGAACTAAATCATATAAAATATCATGTGCGAGCAAGTTCTTTTCTTAAAATAGTGATGCATGAGATGCTGCTTTGACTGAGCATTATTATTAAAAATAAAAGAGACTAAAAGAAAATAGAAAAATCCTTATTAAGATGAGTACAGTCCTACTTGTGGCACCTTGGGTTGAATTGATAGTTCAAATTTACTTATCTCTTTACTGTCCATTTAAAATTTTCATAATGATACTACGTTTCGAAAAGAAATATTCATTGAAAAGCAGAGAGAAAAAGATTTAAAGTGGACTTCCCTGACAATATTCATATTGTGGTTCTCTTGGTGTACCCACTTGTGTTCATAACTGCATTATTACACAAAGAAATATTGAGAAATAAAACTAAAGGAAGCCTACTCCTAAACCTACTCTAAACTACTAAA
This sequence comes from Picea glauca, assembly GCA_000966675.3. NCBI lineage: Eukaryota > Viridiplantae > Streptophyta > Pinopsida > Pinales > Pinaceae > Picea > Picea glauca. Next base: position 120,408 of record JZKD02S2435991.1, read on the forward strand.
TAGATCAAATCGCTAAGTAAAATCGTATTTCCAGTGCAACCACAAGCGCATCTTCAATCCTGCATGGCATAGAAAATCGAAAATCAGAATAAAAGAATGTAGTATTTGTAGATGAAAAAGAAATATGTCATGCTTACTTCCTATATTCATTTAAAAATAAAACAAGAACAACCTTACCATTCTTTTGAAACTTCTTGATGTACGAATCCTCCAACCATTATGAAATCTTGTCATGATATGGGTCATAATGGCATGGAAGAGTGTAAGTAGGATTGGAAAACTTGTCATTATTATAGGGACCTGACATAACCATCAACCAAGGCCGAAGTGTCCCATCCTCCTGACAATTCTCCAAGTGTTCATCAATTTCTTCACATGAAGGATCTAAGAGAATCATGTTATGCTTACTTCCTAGATATTTAGGTAAAAACAAAGCAAGCACAACTTTATCTTTATTATGAAGATTTTTCATATATGAATCTTCAAGCCAATCTAAGATCATGTCATAAAAATTAGGATGCAAACTATGAATTTGATGAAATGGATATATCAATGGGGAACACATCATAAGAGGATTCATGACATCATTTAGATTATTGGTTTGAACACTTCCTTTGATGATATTGATTATTTCAAAATGTGAAGCATAAACATTAAAATTCGAACTAATCAAAGAACAAATATGCAATGTAGAATATTCAATCTCTATAAGGATGAGTGCATTGTCTTTTTCAACAATAAATCGTGTAAAATCATCTTGCAGCATGTCATTTTTCCATGCGAATGACGAAAGTGATAGAGCATCAAATCCAAATTCATAAATGTTATGTTTGGAATTAATTTCACCAAATTTTGGCACATCGAAAAGATTTGATTGTGATGGCAAAGAGTAAGATATTGTGGGTAAGGTATCAAGTCCACTAGAATCTAAGAAGAGATCGGGATATAAAGTGTAAAAGGAATCAGAAATGAGCACATGAAAAGAATATCTTGAGCTATGATATTTAACAATGCTATCCTCAAGACATTCCTCTTTACTTTCCTTAAAACTTTCACTCTGTTTTGGTGATAAATTCTTCAACATAATATGATCATCTAAATTTGTCTCATGTATGATAGATAATTCAAAACTTTCACGAAAACCATCTGATATTTCTTGTGGATAAGGTATGATTTGTAGATGAGGATTTAAGGTTTCTTCTTCCAATTGCAGATCTATATCTCCCATCAGTTTCATTGGAATGTTATAATGCTTAATATCATTTTCATCACGTAAGTGTTCTTCAATAACTGAATTTAAGTACTGATTAGACATAGAGTTAGAAGAATAAGGACATTCACCCTGACCCAACATCAAACATTCTTCCACGATGTTCGAGGACTGAGTATACAGTGATTCAAAGGAAAAACCAATTTGATTTTTAGTAAGAACATTTTCAATAGATTCTACCTCCCTTACTTGTTCAAAATTTTCGGATGGATTCCTATCATCTTGCGAACAAAATTCTTTTCGCAATTGAGTGATAGGATTTGCAACTGATTCATCATTCATGATTGAATGCGACTAGATGAAAGGGATCCAAGGATCATAGAGGACACTTAGTACAACTGACATGCCATCAAGATTAAATTTATAGAGAACATGATATATTCTTGTTGAAAAGCTTTCTGGAGATGAATTGCCATTGATTAGTAAAGTTTGAAATTCTTCACATAATTGATTGTAATTATATTTTTCAAAATCATCTAAAAATTCATCTACAAACTAGAACCAATCAATAATGTGATATGCTAGAAAAGATTCAAACCAATGTTTAATCCGACCTCTGAAAGTAAAAGAAAACAATCTGCATAAAACCTTTAAATCAGAAATGTCATGCTTGATGCATTTACACGAAAACTTGTTAAGATGGTCTTTTGCAGATACATCCCCCCCACCATCAAAGGTGAGTTTGGACAAGCGAGAGACTGTCTCATTGGGAATATCAGGTAATGAAAAGTGGAAAGCATGTTCCAACACAATGATTTGGGGAGCCATGAAAAATTAAATAAATTTGAAACAAAGACTCCTACAAGGCTAGCTTGTTAGTCTAGCCCTCCTTCTAGCACCATTTCAAGATGACACAAAAGAAGGATTTATAAATCTGGAATTATGAAAGGGTAAGGGGTGAAACATTTAATCATTAAATTTACTCGGCCCTCCTTCTAGCGCCATTTGTTGGCGAGAAAATTTGACCTGCCATCAACTGGAAGAATAGATCCGGTATGGGGTTGTCTAATTAACCCAAGCCATTTGGTATGACCTATCTTGATGAGTTTAATGGCTCCATTAGCCAATTAAGGTCCTAAAGATAGAAAAATAAAATAAACTGAGTAAAGAAAAGATTCTAACAATCGACATAATTGTTGAACAACTGAGAGGGGGGGGTTGTGAATCAATTTTTACCGTGATTAAACAATTATGCTTATTTTAAACTCTTTACAGAACACTCAATGACAATCACAATAATGCAGGGAAGTAAGCAATAGAACATTCAACATCATTCACACATATGAGATACACAGAGACAGATATTTCTTGAGGAAACCCATAAAGGGTAAAAACCTCTTCTTCTTTATATGATAAGTAATATTTACATTCTATACATTATCATACATATGAGCTTCAACTCATTGTGAGGCTGCAACCTATGTTTTTCAAGCTCCAACTTGCTAAGAGCACCAACTCTCTATTTTCTCTAGCACCTACTAGAAGGAAGCACCAACTCTTTGGTTTCTCTAGCACCCACTAGAAGGAAGCACCAACTCCCTGAGTGTTCCAGCACCAACTTCCAGTCACACAGGCACCACCCTGTATAACAGAGAAGAACAGTTCTCTCTTGCACCACCCTACCACCCTAGTTTCTCTAGCTGCAACCAGATGGAAGCTACAACCCCCTGTGTTCAAGCACCCACTTGAACCTTTGAGGACAACTATCCTCCCTAGCACCTCCCTACCACCCTAAAATATAAATATTTTCTACTGAAACTTATTACAATGATATAATGTTCATCAATGGCTTACCAGTCTTATCAATGTTCTGCTACACTGCCCCGCTCTGTCTGCCTCACTGTCTTCCTATACACATGCCTTGCACTTTCTGTTCTTCTGCATTTTATTCTCTGTGCACCATGTCCATTCAATGCACCATTCCTCTTCTGTGTATTTTAGTTGCTGCACATTGTGTCCTTCTACACGCCTAAATCACTCTCAATAGCCAATCATCTCTTCTTTGTTCTACGTTTTTATACTCTCTGTGCACATTCTTGTGCATACCCAATGTGCAATGCTTCTACATGCTCTTCATGTCCAGTGCTCTGCCTGATCATCATTGCAACTCTTCATCTTCTCTGGCTATTAAGCCCATGTGTCCATCATCACTGGGTTTTATGCTGAGATTCCTTAGCCTGTCTAGTAGTCGAGACTCTTCATCTTCTCTGTCACAGTCGAGCTCATCCTCTCTATTGCAGTTATAGGCTTCAATGCTCTTCCATCTGTCAATCGCCTCTGTGAACAGTCTTCATGCCACTGGAAGATGCCTCAAGACTCTTCATATTCTCTGGCGATCACCCTGAAGTCTCTTCGATTCCTCTGACAGAAACCATCAGTCGTTTCTAGCAGTTACACTGTGAACCTTCAAGAAAACGCATTAGCAACTAAATCGTAACTTATCGATTAACTGTGAAGAGAAATAGTAGCCCTTCGATCAGATTTCCAAGTATCCAACATCGTTGGATTACAAGCACAGGGTCTCGCATTTATTTCCCCATTTCGCATTACAACATTTTGGCATTTCAGTATTCCTGTCGCGAAGTGTTTTGACACTCCAACTCTCGGGATCTGAAACCTACACCAAAAGGTGTTTTTTCACATTTCTGCATTTCGACATTCCTTGTGGTGAAGTGTTTCGACACTCCAACTCCCGGTATTCGAAACCTACACCAAAAGGTGTTTTTCGCATTTCCGCATTTCCACATTCCTTGTGGTGAAGTGTTTCGACACTCTAACTCTCGGTATCTGAAACCTACACCAAAAGGTGTTTTTCGCATTTCCGCATTTCGCATTTTAGGGATTCTATGAAGAGTCATCTCGACTCTCCATGTCCCAAACTCTGAAATGGAGATTGTCTCTTCGAGCTCTTCTCTACAACTCTTCGACGATGTGACCACCGGCGGTGACCAAGCGCTTATCCATAAAGTTCTTTCACAATTTCACATTTCAGCATTCCTATGATGAAGGGTCTCGACACTCCAATTCACGATCACCGAAATGGAGCTTGGTTGCATTAGATCCTTCCTCCATCTTCCGCAAATGTGATCACTGTTTGTGACCATAGCCTACACCAAAAGGTGTTTTCGCATTTCGGCATTTCGCGATTTCTCATGTCGCAAATTCCTGTTGCGAGGCATCTCGACTCTCCAAGTCGCAATCTCCGAAATTCCATGTCGCAATTTCGCATTTCGGCATTTTGGGATTTCACAACTTTGGGACTCCTATGATGAAGAGTCTTGACTCTTGACTTCTCCAACTCCCGATATCCAAAACCTTTGATTTCCCGGTCTGAGAAACTCTGAAATGGAGTCTTTATTGATGTGTCTGTTTCAGGATTTCGGCGTTTCACATTTCACAACTTCGGGACTCCTATGATGAAGAGTCTCGACTCTTAACTCCTCCAACTCCCGGTATCCAAAACTCTAAAATGGAGTTTACGCTTCTGATCTTTCCATGCCATCATTGCTACTGATCTTCCTTGCCTACCTATTTGTCATCAAATGAACAACCACACTCTTGCACTCTACGTGCACCTCTGCACTATCTCTTCTAGTCTTCACAAGCTTGCTCTGCTGCGTCTTCCCAAAATACTTTTGGTGCCCTCCTGACACATTGTACCTGTACTCAAGCCATCATTGCTATTGTACTTGCCATCAATGAAAAGCATACACTGGCTGTAAAACATGTTGACAATCTCCCCCTTTGGCATTGATGGCAACAAAGGCACCCAGACCTATTCTTTTCTCCCCCTTTGACATCAATGTCAAAGAAAACACACCCCCCCTGAGATATTGCAGTATTTTTCGGAGGTATCAGATATTCAATCAATACAAACTCCCCCTAATAATATGGACTCTCTTATGTGTGAGATGGGATGACACCCAGCTTCTGTTAGAGATATTCAAATGGTGTCTTCGCTAGGGGTTTAGTAAAGATGTCTGCAATTTGTTCTGTGGTTGGAATGTAATGGACCTGAACAATCTGATTGGTGACCTGCTCTCTCATAAAATGGTATTTTATGGGAATATGCTTGGTCTTGGAGTGGAATACAGGATTCTTGGACACACTAATGGGACTAGTGTTATCACAATGAATTGGGATCGGTGCAACGTATTTTACCTCCAAGTCTGCAAGTGTCTGAATCATCCATAATACCCGAGTGCAACAGGTAGAAGCAACAATGTACTCTGCCTCTATAGTTGATAAAGAAATGGAACCTTTCTTTTTACTCAACCATGCTACTAGAGAATCTCCTAAGAAGAATGCACCTCCACTCTTGCTTTTCCTTTCATCCATGCAGTTAGCCCAATCAACATCTGAGTAGACTCATAATTGAAAATTTTGATTCTTAGGATACCATAGGCCATAGCTCATTGTTTCTTTCAAATATATGAATATCGTTTTGACATCTAGCAAATGACTTTGTTTAGGTGCAGACTGATATCTTCCTACCATTCCAACTGCATCCATTATGTTTGGGCGAGATGTTATGATGTACAATAGGCTACATATCATTGACCTATATGAACTTTGATCAACATCAGGTGAGTCATCATCCTTGCCTAATTTTCATCCAGTAACCATAGGTGTGCCCACAGGTTTAGAATCTTCCATTTGAAACCTTTTCAACATTTCTCTTAAATATTTTTCTTGAGAAATGAACATCCCTTCAGACCTATAAGTAATTTGCAAACCAAGAAAAAATGACAGTTCACCTATCATAGACATTTCAAACTCAGACTCCATGGAGGAAGAAAACCATTGTACCAATGAATCCTTATTACATCCGAAGATGATGTCATCTACATAGACCAACACGATGAGCAAATCATTATCCTCTATTTTGATATATAGATTGTTGTCAATTGTTCCTCTCTTGAACCCTTTGTCTTTGAGATACGTATCTAGTCTATGATACCAGGCACGAGGGGCTTGTTTTAACCCATATAAATCTTTCTTCATCTTGCATACTAAGTCTAGGTTATCAGACAGTACGAAACCCTCTGGTTGTTCCATATAGACTTCTTCATTTAAATCTCCATTTAGAAAAGATGGCTTGACATCCATTTGATAGACTTTAAACCTTTTATGACAAGCATAGGCAATAAATATTCTAATAGCTTCTAATCTTGCTACGGGCGCAAATGTTTCATCAAAATCCAGTCCTTTTATTTTAGCATAGCCTTTACAAACCAATCTTGCTTTGTTCCTGACAACTTGTCCCTACTTATTCAACTTATTCTTAAAGATTCATTTGGAACCAATGATATTTTTACCTTCAGGTCTATGAACCATCTCCCATGTATTGTTTTTCTCAATCTGATCAAGTTCATCATTCATTGCTTTAACCCAATGGTCATCTTTGCTAGCTTCATTAAAATTCTTGGGTTCCAGCATGGATATGAAATCTATATGTGATTGTTCGGTGTTTTTTATTATCTTTCTCCTAGTTTGTACACCTTTGTCTTTTTCACCAAATATATGACATACAGGATGATTCTTTTGAGTGATTCTGGAGGAGGAATTTGAAGTTGTCTATTGATTTGAGTTTTTCTGAGTATCTATGTATTCATCTTATTCAGAGTCTTCGTTTTCTGATTCTTGGACCTGTTCATCTTCATCTTTATCTGTGTCCTCCGTAGAAGACTCATTATTGTACACCTCTCTTGCTAGGATTCCTTCATCAACGTTTATGTCAATACAGTCAACCATTTTATGCACCCTCTTATTATAGAATATGTATCCTTTATTGTTTGTAGAATACCCTAAGAAGATACCTTCATCAGCCCTGTCATCATATTTTCCAAGGTTCTCATCATTATTCTTTATGTAACATTTACTCCCAAATACTTTGAAGTGTTTGATTGAAGCAGGTCTCCCATACCATAGTTCATAAGGTGTCTTGTCACTTTGTGGTCTGAGGTGGGATTTGCTAGGAACATGGACTACTGTGTGTGTTTCTTCTACCCAGTAGGTTTGACCAATGTTCTTCTCATTCATCATTGACCTGGCCATTTGCTACACTGTTATATTTTGCCTCTCAACTACTCCATTTTGTTGTGGAGTTCTTGGGATTGTGTATTCTCTCTTGATCCCATGCTTATCACAAAATTCCTTGAAATCACTTGACATAAATTCTCCTCCTCTGTCTGATCTTACTGCCTTTAACCTCTTGCCTGTTTGATTCTCAGTTAAAGCCTTAAATATTTTAAACTTCTCAAATGCTTTATCTTTTTCCTTGAGAGAGGAAACCCAAGTAAGTCTAGAGTAATCATCAATAATCAACATGAAGTAGTTTTCTTTCCCTGTGCCTTCCTATCTTGATGGTCCACATTAATCCATATGAACTAGTGGGAGTGGTTTCTTTGTTGAGGTAGAGCTCTTGGACTTAAACAGTTTCCTGGTTAGCTTTCCTACTTTGCAGGGTTTAAACATAGAATCTTAGGGATTTGATATTCTCGAAAGATCTTTTACTACCTCAAGATTTTTGAGCTTGATTAAGTGGTCAAAGTTTAGATTTCCAAGTCTCCTATGCCATAAACATCTTTCATCATACCTACTTAAGTGGCATTCTTATTTTTCTTCATTTAACACATAGACATTGTTTTCTGTTCTTATCCCTTTTGCAACTAGCTGTCCTGAATTCACAGTTTCTATTCTACAGTCTTTAGAGGTAAAAAAGACTTCACATCATCGGTCACAGACTTGACTAACACTAAGCAGATTATGTTTCAGTCCTTCTACAAACAACACATCTTGAGATTTCCCTTTGCCATTAGTCAAACTTACCATTCCTTTACCTTTTATTTTTCCTGGTGCATCATTTCCAAAAGTTACATTCCCTCATTTGCTTTCACTTAGAGTTAGAAACTTACTTTTGTCTCCAGTCATATTTTTGGAACATCCACTTTCAATATACGAGGGATTCTTTTGTCTTTCGGCTATTAACACTAGTTCACACTTATCATCTGCTTTCTTCTTCCAAACCTTGACATTTTCAGCGGTGGAGATCAAATCTGGCTTGTAATTCCTTAAGAGACAATCTGCAGCTTTATGTCCATATTTATGACAGATGTAACATTCTGGTTCACTAAATAGAAGATCGTAACAATTTTTATGCTCATAACTATTGTTATGTTTAACCTGCGTCCTTTTCCCATCCATCGCATGATTTATAGTCTGAGGTTGTTTGTTGCTTGGTTGTCTTGATTTTTGTTGTGGAAGATGGTTATTCATTGAATATCTTGATTGTTCATATCTAAATCTTAAAGAACAGTTTATAGCTTTGTGACCAAAATTAGAGCAGAAAAAACAATAACCATAGAAAAAACCTTTGTACATTGAAAAAGTTTGTCTTCTTTGAGGAGGTCGATTTCTTTCATGCCAATAATCTCTCTAATCTACAGATTTAGTCCTGGTACTTTTTCTTTCATTCCTTCTTGGTGGTTGATTTTCTTTATTTGTTTCTACAGAGTGACTGTTGTCAATGTTTGAGGATTTGACAAACTTGATAGGTTATGTATTACTTGGATGATCACTACTTGATCCTTCTTCATACCCCAATCCAACTTTCA
>JZKD02S2435991.1:130019-143207 GCA_000966675.3 Picea glauca
GGGGCCTTATTGGTTGAATTTCCTTCATGGCTTGACATGTTTAAGCTCTACGATCTACCCTTAGATAAAAGGGGTCGGCTCTGATACCAATTGTTGGACAACTGAGAGGGGGGGGTGGGGGGTGAATCAGTTGTCCAACAACAATAATTACAAATATTTATCTAAGAATGTCAATATACAAATTATTATGAACAATTTATATACAGTTTACAAGGTTTGCATGAAATCTTGCGAAAATGATTTTTTGATAAAGTTTCTGAATCAAATATGAACAACACTTATTTTTGTCTTTTTTTTAAAGATATTAAATGAATAAATACTAAATGAATACGATTGAAACAATGACATAATAACAGTCAAAACTAATTAATGTAATCATCATTTCATTCATAAACAACTTAACTAAATAACACACAGAATAACATGTAGCTGATCAACAAAACTTGTATTATCTTTCTGTGTTGTATGAACTTCTGCCTGTATTATTGTTAATGGAAACTTATAACAGAACAATACTAGCACTTCCAGAATATATTCAATAAGGTATTTGATATTGGAGTAAATTAATAACAACAGGAAGACAACTAATTAAAAATCATGTGATCTTAAGATAATCAATATTTAAGAATGAAAGAAAACTCAATTTTGAGTATTGATATTATCCATCATTTAACATTAAAAACAAATTCTACAATAATCAAATGATCGATTGATCACACATAAAAACTGGAATAAGAAATTATGAACAACATATAACATTTAATAATACGAAAACACCATATGATGACAAGCTAAAGCTAAAATCAACCATAATAACATTCTCATAATACAATAGTAATGAAAGAACGAAATGGAATAAGCATCACATAGGTCTAAAGCCAAAGATGAATTGTTTTCCCATATTATTTCTCAAAATTACATGCCCATATTGTAGTCCTCGAAGAATTTTTTAAGATTTTTTTAAGATAATAAACTCTTAAAGATTGAAAAAAATAATACATAAATGATAACAATTAACCAGGTATTGATGAAAAAGACTAAAGCTAATTTAAATCAATGCATAATGAATTATTAAAAGAATATGAAGATATTATAATGAAAATAAAACCATTTTACTTACAGGACAATAGCCATTAAGCAACATGAAATTCCATATTCTTCTTTGAAAATAATCGTCCATTCTCCCAAAGATTCCAACCATCCATTACTCCATTTGAAAATAAGAAAAGTTTAAAAAAATAAATAATATACAAAAGAGAAAGGATAAAAATCCTCCTCTCCAATTCTTGGATCCCTCTGGTTCTGAACTTTCTCATATATTTATACAATGAATAAACAGTCTAGGCGTCACTATTAATTTCTGCCACCTGAAATTTGCCTCGTAAAAATACACAAATATCTCTCAAATCGGGCATTTGTTTTGGAAAATATTGACGCGAAAGGTAAACGGGTCCATTTGGATTCTGGGTTTTCAACCGTTTTGTCAAATTCCTCACGGTTTCGCTGCAATCAGTCTGGTAAAAACGTTTGTCTCATCTTGATGCCTTTCCAAATTTTTTTTGTTGTTGCCCATAAAATTATTTCTAGCAATCCAATATTATTTTTGAATCAATCATATTAAACCTATGAAACAAAAAGAAACCTAAATTAATAACCTAAAAATTGTGAATAAAATGAAATCTAGAACAATAAAATCAAAAATGAATTTAAACTAACTATAAGTTCTAAACAAACATTGTTTATAATGATCTTAAAATTCTAGAATATTCAAGTTAATGGAGAAGAGAAAAATATTAATTTTGGTTTTTTACAAAATCAAACAAATGATAGATAATTCTTTTTAATTTTTTATTATTATTATGAGATGCAAAATGAAAAAAGAATTTAATTAATTAATATCATCAAATGATTTTATGAAAATGAGAAACCAACCAAGATATTATTTGATGATGTATTGAACACATTATTCAAAATGGTCAAACTTGCTAATGAGCAAAAGAATGAACACATAATCATAATTTAAACGAAAGTAAACATTTGATAAAAATTAGCGTTTTTGTGTAAATTGAGATTTTTATGCTCGTTTCTAACTTTTAACATATACTATTGTAATGAATGTCTCATAATATAGTGAATGTCTTATGTTTGTCTCAAAGCAAGCCAAGATATAAAATTATTTAAAAATGTTGATTCTGTAGCTCATCATAATTATCAAGATTCTAATGGGACCCTTTAAATTTTGTAAACATTTAGGGGGAGTTGTTGGGACCCAACACATAGTTAAAACAATTAACATGATTAATAGGATAAACAAATGATTAATGTTGATAAAACAATTAGTGGTCAATGGTGCCATCTCAACTACAATTACTTCACTTATGTTGATGTTGATTATGTTGATGTTGATGAGGTAGATAGTTTATCAACCTTATCCAAGGAACACCGTGATATATAGCTTATCAACCTTATCCAAGGAATATGAGGTAGATAACTATCCTAATCCCCTCAGCAAACCGTGAATTTCTTCTTCAGCATACCATGAATTACTTCTTGAAATGCCTTTTTTGGACATTCTGTAAATATTTCTTGAAAATGCTTTTACGGAGATAAAATTCCCTACCATATCCCTATCCCTATCCTTGGTAACATGTTTTGTTTTCCTTTCTTAAAAAGAAACAAAATCGAGTAAAGCATTAAATGCTTTATTGGTAGGTGCATATTGTTTACAACCTTCATCATGCCTTATGTTGAAAATTAGACAGTTATATGAAAGGCTAACGAGGAAATGTGAACTAAAATCAAGTAAAACATTAAATTCTTTGTTGGTAGGTGCATATTCTTTACCAACCTTCAGCCTACGTTAAGTTGAAAATTAGACAATTATTTGATAGGCTAACGAGGAAATGTGAACAAAATCATGGATAAGGAGGTAATGCGACCTACTTCTATCCTTTCAATTGCTACATTTAATGGTTAAATTAAAGATGTTGATAGCTACCTCCAGCTGTAATAGAAAATGGAGAAACAAACATTATGGATGTTGTATAAGACCGTATACCATGTTTTAAATAAAATAAATATGTTAAAATTCTCTATCATTTTTTTCCTGCTTAGGTGTAGAAAATAACAGATGAAATATCCTGTACTGTAGCTGTGTAAAACCAATTACAATCAGGTTGTTCGAATATGGTAATTACTATTGTTGTACAGAATTCTATAACCAGGTTATTGGAATATGGTAATTACTATTGTTGTAAAGAGCTCTATTTCTATTGTTGTAGAGAGCTTTAGAATAATATTAGTTAACTCAATTGTGTAATATTCTTGATGTTCATTGATGATGTTATTATATTTGGTAATGGTAAGATTGTTGAATGGGAGACATTAAAAGGAATTCTGGACTTGTTCTGCAAAGCAATTGGAATGGCTTTTAGTCCACATAAATCTTTTTTCTTAGAAAGGATTTGGCCCCGCTGAAAGTTATTTCTCCTTTTGATGTGAATCCAATTGATGAGGGCTTTAAATATCTTGGTTGTTTTCTGAAACCAAATTGTTATAATAGGGTGGATTGGAATTGGTTGGTGAAAAAAATTTAGAAAATAATTGCTATTAAGAGTATTTAAAATACTATTAGAATAAGGATGTTTAGTTTCCTTTGGACTGGGAAAAAGACAAAAAAAAAGGGATCCATTTGGTTAGATGGAAACAACTAGCAAAACCTAAAAAGTTGGGATGGTGGGGCATTAAGAACATATACTCCTTTGGTAAAGCCTTAGCGACAAAGAGCTTATGGATGTGTCTTATGTCTCAAGGACTGTGGAATGAGGTGGTAATTAAAAAATATCTTAGGAAGAAATCAGTTGTAAATTGGTTCAGAGAAGGAAGGAAAAAGTGGGTTGGTATTCAAACATTTGGAGAGCACTTACTTCATCATTGTCCATTATTACTGAATGGTTAGCTTGGAAACCTGGAAATGGGAAAGACATTATGATTGGAGTTGATCCTTTGATAGGAGCTCAAAGTTATTATAAGTTATCTATAAATCTTGTAATAGCTTTGAAGGCTCAAGGTATTGAATTGTTGTCTCAGGCAGGGTACTAGGAGGTGGAGAATACAAGGTTTCCTAGATGGAAATTGGCAGAGGATTTAGGTCTCGAGGGAGAACTCCTGGTTGAATGGAATAATTGTGTAAAATGGTTTGTAGGGTCTGGTTTTGAGTTGAACAATGATAAAGATCTTTTGTTATGGTCCTGGGACACTAAATTTGGACAGGTTACTGTAAAACAAGCTTATGATATTCAGATGGAAGAAAATATAGGAGATGCTTCATTTTTTAGGTACTGTGAGATTTGGGATTGGCTACTACCTTTAAAAATCAAACTTTTTGTGTGGCTCTTACTTGAAAAGAAAATTCTTACCTCAGAAAACTTATCTAAAAGAGGATTTGAGGGACCTAGTAGATGTGTGTTATGTGGGATAAGTGAGGAGAATTCAAAACATATTTTTGTGGAATGTAGGTTCACTAAGGATATTTGGATTATTGTACTAAAGGAGCTAAGACTTGAGAGCACATGGGAAGGAGAAAAGATTGGGGACTGTTTTGAAAATTGGTTAAAGAAGAATGAAAATTGGAAAGAGCTACCTTGTTATTTATGCTGGGAAGTATGGAAACAAAGGAATATGATTATTTTGAAGGAAGGCCAATCAATAGAGAAAAAATTTGTAATATCATTATTCAGGATCTAAGTGAAACACAAATTTCTTTGTGCACTAAGTTTGATATGATAAATAGGCCTCCTTTTCTAAATTGGGATCTGGTTGTGGGATTTTTTGATGGGGCATCCCAAGAAAGGGGTGAAAAGTGTGGGGTTGGAGCAGTTTTAAAATGCCCAGTTTTAAAATCCTTCCATCTATGAGCCTCAACTTGACTTTTCCTAGTCTTATGATTTTGGTTGTCGAATCATCACTTAAGAAAACATTACCTCCATCATACCTTTCATATTCGCAGAACCACTCCTTGTGGTGATTCATATGAAAGGATTCCCTAGAGTCAACCAACCATGCCTCATGATCTGCATGTGTGCTTGAAGAAGCCAAGTACACATCACCTCCTTCTTCCTTAGAGGTATTTTCTTCTGTAGAACGAGATTCTTCAGATCCGTTCTTTTTCTCAACCTTGGATCTATACTGCTTCTTGTAGTGCCCTTCTTTTCCACATCTCCAACATACCCTTACAAAATTTACAGGAGATTTAGATCTACCCTTAGACTTAGATCTCCCACTTGAGAAATTAGATCTATTCCTTTCCTGGGAACGTCCTCTTACAAATAATGCATCTGTGTTATGTCCTTCTGTATTCTTTCGTCTCATCTCCTCCGACAACAAGGATGAGACCACTTCATCAAACTTTAGGGCAGTTGTATTACTACCTATGGCCACAACGAGACTATCCCAGGAGTCTGATAAAGAACACAGTAAACTAATACATTTATCTTCATCTGAAATTTTAATCTCAACAGATACTAACTAACTTACCACATTATTGAAGACGTTCAAATGCTCTGCCACCGAGTCTCCATATCTCATCCTCAAGTTATACAACTTCTTTCTCAGGAATAGTTTATTTACCAGGGACTTAAACTGATACAACTTCCCCAACTTTTCCCATAAATCCTTGGTTGTAGCTTCCTCTGACACATTCAGTAATACTGAATCGAAGAGACACAGTCAGATTGTGTTTTTTGCCTTCCAATCCAACTTTTTCTAGTCATCTATTGAAGTTCCTGTAGGTGCAGTACCTGGATCTACCGCGATCCACTGATCTCTGTCCACTAACAGATCTACCATCTTGACCTTCCACAGCTCAAAACCTTTCTCATTAAACTTCTCGATCTTTATCTTCGAATTGCTTTCCATTTCTTTTCACCTGAAAAATCAATACCACGGATCTCCCACTGTAACAAGGCTTATCATTGTCTCGATCCAAACCCTTGACCACAAAGGCATCTTGCTGAAGCCAACAAAGATCTGATACCAAATGTAGATTTTAACCTTGTACAATATCTAGTGCAAACAGATATTCAGTAAAAGAACAGAAAATATACAATGACAAATACCAACATTACACAAAGATTTTTCCCCTGGAAACCCAAACCGGGAAAACCAACATATTGTATATTCATTCATATCTGTTACATTGTTTACAATACAATATACATATAGGAGTCAACGACATCCAAAAACCTAACCCACTGACCCGGATTACTCCACAACCCTAATTCCTTAACCGGAAATAGAAAACCATTGGCAAAAACCATGTGCCGAAAAAACACCTAAATATGTGACACGTTTCTCGAGGAACGTGACACGTTTCCCGAGGCATTTTTTTTTTCTCTGGGAAGCTGCCCTTGAACCCCCGCGAGGGGAGCATTTCCCCCCCTCAATCCCCCCATGCACGCCCGACGCATATGCTCAGACACTACTACTCATCCAAAGAATATAACACATACCCAACAATTAGTACATTCAAAGACATAATGTGTTAGGGGGTGATTGCATTAAGGGGCATAAGGGTTAACATTTAAAGTGCACCAAGGTGTTAGTGTCTTTGAGGTCATGGTTAGAAATCAATTTGTGTTAATGGTTTAGTGCATTAGGAGGTGATTTCATTCAAGGTAATATTATGTTAACATGTGAATATTATGTTATGTGTGATACAAGTTAGTAGGTTTCGTATGTGTAGGGTCATAATTGTTATGGGTCAAAAACTATGTTTGGAGATTAATGTGTTTGGCGTCAATGTGTCGGCGGGTGACTATATCAAGTGCTTTAAAAGGATTAGGGAGTATAGTTTGTTTGAAGGTCATAATGAATAGAGATTATCATGTATTAGGAGGCTAGTATGCTTGGTTCATAATTTGTTAGGAGTGATTGCATAGGGAACATAGGGATTAAGGGCATAATATATTTGGGGTTTGGTTGGTGAGGGGGTGATTTGTTTAAACGTGTTAGTGTACTAGGGTGTTAGTGTATTAGGGAATTGGAGTTAGATGGGGTTAGTTGACTATGTGGTTTAAGGGGTCAAGCATGGTTAACCATAGATTATATGGTCAACAATGGCCAATGATGACTATTTCTTTAATAAATTATGGGGTTCAAAGTTCATAGTCAATGTGGAATATGATAAAAAAGAAACAATTTTGCCAAATATAGTCAAAGTGGTTAACATAGTTAAAACAATTAACGTGATTAATAGGATAAAAAAATGATTAATGTTGATAAAACAATTAGTGGTCAATGGTGCCATCTCAATTACAATTACTTCACTTATGTCGATGTTGATGAGGTAGATAGCTTATCAACCTTATCCAAGGAACATCGTGTTGATAGCTTATCAACCTTATCCAAGGAAGATGAGGTAGATAGCTATCCTAATCCCGTCAGCAGACCGTGAATTGCTTCTTCAGCATACCATGAATTGCTTCTTGAAATGCCCTTTTTGGACATTCTGTAAATATTTCTTGAAAATGCTTTTACGGAGATAGAATTCCCTACCCCCTCGTAACATGTTCTGTTTTCCTTTCTTAAAGAGAAACAAAATCGAGTAAAGCATTAAATGCTTTATTGGTAGGTGCATATTGTTTACAACCTTCATCCTGCCTTATGTTGAAAATTAGACAGTTATATGACAGGCTAACTTGGAAATGTGAACTAAAATCAGGTAAAGCATTAAATGCTTTGTCAGTAGGTGCATATTGTTTACCAACCTTCAGCCTGCGTTAAGTTGACAATTAGACAGTTATATGATAGGCTAACGAGGAAATGTGAACTAAATCATGGATAAGGAGGTAATGCGACCTACATCTGTCCTTTCAATTGCTACATTTAATGGTTAAATTCAAGATGTTGATAGCTACCTCCAGCTGTAATAGAAAATGGAGAAACAAATATTCTGGATGTTGTATAAGACCGTATACCACGTTTTTAATACAATAAATATGTTAAAATTCTCTATCATTTTTTTCCTGCTCAGGTGTAGAAAATAACAGACGAAATATCCTGTACTGTAGCTGTGGAAAACCGAATACAATCAGGTTGTTGGAATATGGTAATTACTATTGTTCTAGAGAATTTTACAACCAGGTTGTTGGAATATGGTAATTATAAAGAGCTCTATTTCTATTGTTGTAGAGAGCTTTAGAATAATATTAGTTAATTCAATTGTGTAATATTTTTGATGTTCGTTGATGATGTTATTATATTTGGTAATGGTAAGATTGTTGAATGGGAGATATTAAAAGGACTTTTGGACTTGTTATGCAAAGCCACTGGAATGGCTTTTAGTCCACATAAATTTTCTTTTCTAGAAGCAGACTGGATGGAAGAGGATTTGGTCCTGCTGAAAGTGCTTTTGCCTTTTGATGTGAATTCAATTGATTAGGGCTTTAAATATCTTGGATGTTTTCTGAAACCAAATTGTTATAATAGGGTGGACTGGAATTGGCCGGTGAAAAAATTTGAGAAAATGATTGCTATTAAGAGTATTTTAAATACTATTAGAATAAGGATGTTTAGTTTCCTTTGGACTTCGAAAAGGATAAAAAAAAATGATCCATTTGGTTCGCTGGAAACAATTAGCAAACCCTAAAAAGTTGGGAGGGTGGGGCATTAAGAACATATACTCCTTTGGAAAAGCCTTAACAACAAAAAGCTTATGGATGTGTCTTATGTCTCAAGGACTGTGGCATGAGGTGGCAGTTAAAAATTATTTCAGGAAGAAATCAGTGGTAGATTGGTTCAGAGAAGGAAGGGAAAATTGGGTTGGTATTCAAACATTTGGAGAGCACTCACTTCATCATTGTCCATTATTATTGAATGGTTGGATTGGAAACCTGGAAATGGGAAAGACATCATGATTGGAGTTGATCCTTTGATAGGAGCTCAAAATTATTATAAGTTATCTAGAAATCTTGTACTAGCTTTGAAGGCTCAAGGTATTGAATTGTTGTCTCAGGTAGGTTTCCATGAGGTAGAGAAGACAAGGTTTCCTAGATGGAAATTGGCAGAGAATTTAGGTCTCGAGGGAGAACTCCTGGTTGAATGGAATAATTATGTAAAATGGCTTGTAGGGTCTGGTTTTGAGTTGAAAAATGATAAAGATCTTTTGTTATGGTCATGGAACACTAAATTTGGACAGGTTACTCCAAAACAAGCTTATGATATTCAGATGGAAGAAAATATAGGAGATGCTTCAGTTTTTTGGTACTGTGAGATTTGGGTGTTATGTGGGAAAAGTGAGGAGAATTCAAAACATCTTTTTGTGGAATGTAGGTTCACTAAGGATATTTGGATTATTGTACTGAAGGAGCTAAGATTTGAGAGCACATGGGAAGGAGAGAAGATTGGGGAGTGCTTTGAAAACTGGTTAAAGAAGAAGGAAAATTGGAAAGAGCTACCTTGTTATTTATGCTGGGAAGTATGAAAACAAAGCAATATGGTTATTTTTGAAGAAAGGGCAATCAATAGAGAAATTTTTTGTAATAGCATTATTCAGGATCTGAGTGAAACACAAATTTCTTTGTGCACTAAGGTTGATAGGATAGATAGGCCTCATTTTCTAGATTGGGATCTGGCTGTGGGATTTTTTGATGGGGCATCCCAAGAAAGGGGTGAAAAGTGTGGGGCTGGAGAAGTTTTAAAATGTCCAATGAAGGGAACTTTTAAGATTATGATGAATTGTAGGAGGGGGACTAATATCGTGAGTGAACTATTAGCCTTGTGGTGTTTACTTTTTGTTGCTTCATATTTAAAAGCCTTGTGGTGTTTACTTTATGTTGCTTCATATTTAAAAGTAACACAGTTACAATTGGTTGGTGATTCAAAGGTCATAATAGATTGGTTTACTAATCTAATTGATTTACAGGTGATAACTCTTGGGCTCTGGATGAACATAATTAGAAAGCTGAGTGGGAACTTTACTCATCTAAAGATCCAACATATTTACAGATCCTACAATATGGAAGCTAAGTATCGAAGACAACATTATTACTTGAAGAAGATGATATTCACTATGCAATTGGAGAATCAGAAAATTATGAAAGATTGATAATCAATTAAGGGTGCAACAGAATTAAGGAAAAGTTATGGATCTCATATGATGTTTTTGTATTGGAAAAATAAGTTTTGCTGTGAATTTATACATGGAAAAAAATGACTATAGTTATTTATACATGGCAAAAAATGACTATAGTTATTTATACATGGCAAAAAAGGACTATAGTAACACTCGTGGATATTGTTAAATATAATGTAACCTCAACAGTCTGACTGTACACTGCCAGCTGTACTGGACAGTTGTACTTTCTATTCTTGTCTTTGTTGAGTCTATTTAGCTCAACCTTCTTGCATTGTAATCGGGTTCTGTACGTTCTGAACGTTCTGTACTTGTTATGTACTTCTTCATACATTTCAATATACTGTTCTATTCTCTCTGCATTTCTCTTTGCTTCACAATTTATCATGGTATCAGAGCTTCAGCAGTAAGTCTCTTCACACAGCCTGGAGAGCAACATGATCCTAATAGCGCAGAGCTTACACGCATATTGAGAGCACGTAACACAGACTTTTCACAAGGTTTGGAGAGATGTCCGTAATACTCTCAAAAGATTGTCGTAAGAAGCTTGCGGAGAAAGTAGAGCGTATAATGCTCGAAAGATCCTGGACGAAGAGAACGCAGAAGAAGAAACAGTAAAGATTCTTGTAACTTTTTCAAGAATCGTCAAAGATTGACGTAGAAGAGCTGCAGAACAAAAGAATGTTTAAAGAACTTGAAGACTTTGCTTAAATTTGTTAAAGATTCATGCAGAAGGCAGAATCGTTTAAAGATTCTTGGAATTCGCTCAAATTTGTCAAGGATTGAAGCAGAGAACGAAGAATTCGTGAAATTCTTTCAAATCCTTGAAAGATTCACGAATCTTTTCTTCGACAAGAGAAATTTCGTCAAATTTGGCAAAGATCGCGTCAAACACGCAAGGATCAGCAATTGCGGCCATAAGATTCATCCTGCGAACGGATCCGAGGCGGGAAACCAGTTCAGAAGGAAGGAGGAGAGCGCGGAAAAGGCGAAAGCATTTCAGTCGTCAGATCTTGCGCAAGGTCCCGACAGCCGTTAGATCAGCAAGAAGGTGCACGACGTTTAGTCGTTTGAAGCGCACCGGAGAATTTTTTGACCTGTGAAATCCTGACATCATCTGGACCGTCCATCCAGAAACACGTGGCGAGATCTCGGCATTTCATGACTCGCAGGTGTAAAGGTTAGAAGTCTGCCGTGAGAATTCACGATCAGCGAAATTCCGAGGTCTTCTGGACCATTGGATCAAGAAAGATCGTGAGCCGTCGATCTTTTCTCATCGCCACATCGCGAATCGGGAGTTGGACGAGCAAAGGCTTGCACTCCAAAACTCCGATACGTGATATCACGAAATCCCGAAACGATCACAGCCGTCCATCTCAGAGGACAGGTGGCAACAGATCAACGCATCGTCAAATCGCCATCTCGGAGTTCGGGGTTTTCAAAGACCATTGCAACAAGACTTCACAACTCACGAAATCACGATACGCGATATAGCGATAAGATCTCAGCCGTCCATTTGACCAGACACGTGGCGGTCATCAAGGAAACCGTCGACGTTTTGACATTCGGGGTTTCAAGTTGACAGAGAAGCTATGTCAACGGAGCATCGCAAGTCGCGATATCCCGAGGTTGAATCACAATCGTCCATCTCTCCCGGACGCATGGTGTAAATCCGGGGACTCGGGAAAGGTTCCGACAACGAAAGGGCCATCAGCATATCGGGATTCGGCAAATCGCGAATCTTGAGGACAAGGATTTCGTGCACTTCGAAACCGCGAAGTCCGAAATCCCAAGAGGAGGAACCCTCCATTTGCGGGGCCCAACTGATGTCATCTCGTCAAAGGAGTCAATCGGCGCATCGACATTTCCCGGATCCTGGAGACGAGACGTCCGGGACATCTCCAACCGCGAAATCGCGAGGAAAAGTCACGACCGTCCAACTGCTTGGATGCGTGGCAGAGATCAGAGGAATCGGGAAAGTCCCGAAAAGGAACGCGCCATCGTAAAATCAGAGATCGGGGAATCAAGGAGTCAGAAAACCTCGACATCAGAACTCACGAAATCTCGATTCGTGATATCCCGATAAGTTCGGGACCGTCATATCACACAAGATTTGGACCGTTGAATTGACCAAAGGCGTCTTTCGCGTTTCGGCGTTTTGAAAGACAAAAGAACGGGAAAATCCCGTAGCGCCTTAACATTCAAGCGCGTGGTCACATTGCAAGGATACCCAGGGCCAATTCAAGCCCAATAAGCTCCCATCGGTCATCGACAAATTGACGTTTCTGAGATCGAAGGTAAATATGAATTTCTCCCTCTATTTCTTCTGCAAATGATTTTTTTGAAATGGCATCATCTAGCAACCTAGGACCAACTCAGGGTCCGATTCTTCTGGGAAAGAACTATGATTTTTGGTCTCTTCGAATGAAGTCGTTCTTGAAAGCACAAGAGTGTTGGGAACCAGTGGATCTTGGATATGTGGAACCAGATCCAGCCACCCTCACTGCCATGACAAATGCGCAGAGAATTGCTCAGGCAACTCTGAGGACCAAAGAAAACAAAGCGAAATTCTGGATACAAAATTCTGTAGATGATTCGATTTTCTCGAAAATCACAGGCACTGGTACTTCCAAACAGGCCTGGGACATCCTCAAAACGTCCTACCAAGGAAATGACAGGGTAAAAACAGTTAAACTGCAGTCCTTGTGGACACAATTCGAGACTCTCAGGATGACCGAGTTCGAAACTGTAGATCAGTTCATGAACAGAGTCATGGGAATCGTGAACCAGATCAGACTGATTGGTGAAACCATCACTGATCAACGAATTGTTGAGAAAATTCTCAGAAGTCTACCCAAGAAATTTGAAATGGTTATAACAACAATCCTTGAATCCAAGGACCTGTCAAGATTTTCAACAGATGAACTAATTGATTCTCTGATGACACATGAGACCAGACTGCATCTCACAGATGAGTCAATCTCCAATGCCTTCAAAACTCAATTCTCCTTCAGCAGAGGGAGAGGCAGAGGAAGAAGCATAGGTTACCAAGGAAG
>JZKD02S2435991.1:144980-159503 GCA_000966675.3 Picea glauca
AACGAATTTTGAGATATGTAGCAGGAACAATAAATTTCGGTTTATGGTACACTAAATCTGATAGTAATCAACTCTCTGGTTACACAGATAGTGACTTTGCAGGCAACCTAGATGACAGAAAAAAGCACATCAGGATATGTTTTTCAACTGGGCACGAACCTAATTTCATGGGCATCGAAGAAGAAGTCAATTGTATCCATATCTTCTGCAGAGGCAGAGTATGTAGCTGCTACCTCAGCTTCATGTCAAGATGTATGGTTGAGAAGATTATTGAAAGACATGTCACAAACAGAAAATGATCCAACTCCTATTTTCTGTGACAATACATCAGCAATTGCATTATCCAAGAACCATGTGTTTCACAAGAAAAGTAAACACATTGACACTCGGTTTCATTTCATACGCGAGCTAGTCAATAATGGGGATATTGCACTACAATTTTGTGGTTCTCGAGATCAGCTTGCTGATATCTTCACAAAGCCACTAGGAAAGTCAGTTTTTGATTTTTAGAGACAACACTTAGGCATAGTCAGTGCTGATGATTGTAACTGTTGAGTCTAAGAGGGAGTGTTAAATATAATGTAACCTCAACAGTCTGACTGTACAGTGCCAGCTGTACTGGATAGTTGTACTTTCTATTCTTGTCTTTGTTGAGTCTATTTAGCTCAACCTTCTTGCATTGTAATCGGGTTCTGTACGTTATGAACTTTCTGTACTTGTTATGTACTTCTTCATACATTTCAATATACTGTTCTATTCTCTCTGCATTTCTCTTTGCTTCACAATTGATCAGATATTAAAAGAACTTTTTGAATATTCTCCGGGTCATGTGGAGAATTTCTGAACTATTTTGAAAAGGGTTGTAATAGACATGTTAGGTTTTTTCTTTACTAAAAAAATATTCTTGATTTGTATATATATTTTTTTAAGTTTATACAGCTGTAACTGTAGATAATTCTATGTTTCCAACTATCATAGGTCTAGCTCATTTGTGTAATTCGTGATTTGTATGTTTTTGTTAAGTTTATACAGCTGTAACTGTAGATAATTCTATTCTTCCAACTATCATAGGTCTCGCTTTAATGTGTGGCTTGTCCGCGCTTTAAGGGCCGACTATGTTGAAGCTCGAGAATAGTTGCATCAAAATTCATTATAAACCGTTCTTTAAGCTTTTGACCCATTGGCACAAAGCTCAAGAGCACCGGAAATAACACAGCCCTTGTTATTTCCAGATGTTAAAATTCTTGATCATTTTTTTCCTCCTTGGGTGTTGAAAATAACGCAGCCCAGAGATCGTCTATTTTAACTGTGGAAAATGAAATATAATCAGGTTGCTGGAATATCTACAAGTTCCAGAATACTCTTAGTTAACTATTTTTGTAATTTGTATGTTTTTCTTGAGTTTATGCTGTAGCATTAGATAATTCTATGCTTATCATAGGTCTCTCGCATCAAAATTCATTATAAACCGTTCACCTTTGGACCCATTGACACAAAGCTCAGCTGAACAAGACAAGACAACAAAGCTTTTTACACGACTCGGCCACCTACTTGGAGCGACCAAAATATTTTCTACCTCAAATGTGGGAATACTGACCTTGCTCCAAACCAACGCCAGGGCTGGAATATTTAAATAGGTTGGAAACAGTGCATATAGAATTCGCTTTTGATAAACAGAATAAAATTCAATTCAAATGAGGCGGCTTTTCAGCATATAATACTGCATATATGATAAAGTTATCTTTATAATGGTCAAATATATATCCACTTAGCCAAACGGGAAATCAAGCAGACTCTCTATAAGCGCGTGAGGAGACTTATCAAACTGAAGGGGTGTAGAAAATCATGCCTTATCATTACTGTATATTTGACGGCTACATATTAAAATATAACGATCAACTCAGAGCAATCGGGATTTGCAAAAAGTTGATGTAAAATTATGTGTATTGGCAGACCGTTTATCCAAATTGTCAAGAGGACGTAAGAGAGCGGGACCTCTAATCCTGTAGCAGTCGGCGCT
Source organism: Picea glauca (assembly GCA_000966675.3). Classification (NCBI taxonomy): domain Eukaryota; kingdom Viridiplantae; phylum Streptophyta; class Pinopsida; order Pinales; family Pinaceae; genus Picea; species Picea glauca. The sequence continues at coordinate 147,001 of JZKD02S2435991.1, forward strand.
TCAAACAAACAGCGCCGGATAAATTAATTTGTGGACTTGTCGTCACGTATGACACGTTAATTGCTGCACGTTTAGTAAACTGTTTTAAGAAATGAAATGAAATCTAATCTACTTTTCTACTGATTTAACAATTTGTCGTCACTTAAATCTAACAATTTTCTCCCAAATTTCAAGCAAATGTCCTTGGAAAAAATAACGGGAAAACCTTTATTTCGTAGAACTTTTAACCTAGGGTATTGAAATAATAGATTTTGTGTTAAAAGCCAAGGTAGGTCGGTGTTTGGATTTGAATCATAAGCTCCTATCATCTTCAATTTTGTTTTTCCTTCTAGGGTTTACTACTTAGGTGTGGATTACCTAAGTAGACTAATATGTTTCATATAGGATTCAAGTTAGCTAGCATTTGCCATTGAATATAATAAATTGAGTTATTTTGATTTTTATTTATAACCATTTAAAACAAAACAAAAAGATTTTTTTTTGAGATGCATAGTTTTCCATTTTTTTTAGACTCACAATATAGTTGTTATAATAATATATTTCTTTAATTTCAACAATCAACTAAGAATTTTCAAGGATTTGCTACTTATAATAAGAATTTGCTCTTATTCTATTCTCCTCATAAAAGATGGTTTTCCTCATTGAAAATATGATTGACTAGGTACCTAATGCACATGAAAGACAAGAGACTTAGTAAGATTACTTTCAACTACAATGAAATTTACTAATAGCTTAAGAGGAGATGGCATAAAAATGTAAAGTCTTATCTAAATCATATTGAAAGTACTTTGGCATCTAAAATTAAGAAGAAATAGTGGTGCTATATAGAGGTAGAAGAAATAAAAAATCTAAATATTATAAAGAGGTCATTAACCCCAAACTAAAAGATTAAAAGTATATTTTTATTATAATTAGCTTAAAAAAAAAAATCAACATTACTAAAATAAACATTAACTCTCATGAGCTCCATAATTAAGTTTCTTTCCAATATTTTAGAACATATAAATAAAATTATAAATTTAGTCTACATAATACATACAAATATATATACATATGTGTACTTAAAAAATATGAATTACAATGGATTCAAGATGTATGTAGGTGTAAAGTGCGCAAATACATTAATGTGTTTGTATTAGTTAAACATAAATCACATTAAAAATGTGATAATATTTATATATCTTCATAGTATTCTTAATTATGGTATATTAATATATGTCATAGAGTCATATTAATATATTACCATACAATGATGATGATGATGATGATGATGACGACGATGATGACGACGATGACGATGAACCTCCACTGAGACAAGATTTGGTCCAGAAATGTAAGAAATCACTTAGATTTCTTTAGAATTTTATTTTTGTGCTCCAAAAGCATTAAGAGAAGTGTTATGAGATCACCATAGTTTCGATCCATTAAAATGTTAGGAAGGTCAGTATTGTGACAAAAATTTTGAAATTCTGATATAATGTGAGTGTACTTAGGACATTCCAAGAGAAAGTGTTTTCATCTTGATTCCTCTTAGTGTCACAAAGATGACATATTCTTTCTACCCATGAAGTTTTTGGAATTATGACATACTTTTGATATTCTACATTAGGGTTGATCAACTCTTTGTGATATCTTAATTTTGTTTAATATTATAATTCTTTATCAAACCACAAATTTTCCTTAAATTTAAATGTAATAATACTTTTAATACTATCAGTATTCTACAAAGTAACCTTATCCCTTATTCCCGAATGATTTAGTGAAGACTTGGCATCTTTATACCATCCCTTCTTGAGTTATGGGCGGTTTTGATTGGAGTTTGAAGAAATTTTAAGAAGCCTCTTGTCTTCCATGTTGCTTATCTTGCTCTTGTACATTAGGTACCTAGTTACACATGTTCTCAATGGGGGAAAGACCCACGTCCATGAGGAGGATACGATAGGGTGTATTTCCTTTAATTTTGAGATTATAAGTTATAAAACACTTTTGGATTTTCTCTATCTTTCTCCATGATTCTCTAGAGATGGTGAAGCCCCAAACTTCACAGCCATATAAGATAATAGGAGTGATGAGAGTATAAAAGAGGAGTTTAGTCTTATCCTATAGAAAAAGGTCCATTGAATTACAATCGCTTTCAAGTCCATAATAAGCTTTCCACCCACCATATATCATTTTCTCAATGCCATAGTTGTAGTTAAGCTTGTGATGAATATTGATTATGAGATACTTGTATGAAGGAACTTTCTCCAAGTTGTTGTTGTTATACATTAATGTATTTTAAGTGATAATTTTGGATTTCATTATCATAACCTTCAAATCGTAAGTGTTAACAATCATACCCACACAAAACTAGAAATCCTTGGGAATTCTTAGTTGCTTGTCGAGATCATATGGACTCCTCGCCATAAGAAAAATATCATTGGGATAAAGAAGAAGGATGATGACTATACTATAAAGAGTGAAGTGACACAACATATTTCTTCCAAACAATATTCTAACTTGATAATGTATATGCCGAAGAGGGTAGGGGACAAGTGATAACCTTGCTTGACTCTTATATTACAACTAATGTATTCTAACTAGCCTTCAATTTTCCCAAACAGTAAGTACTGCAATATCTCTCAACTCAAAAAGGAATTTGATCTCCTCTAACCTATTCCAAAAGCTACTCCTAGATAATATGCCAAAATATTTTATAAGGTCAACAAAACAACATAGGAGATTGGTTTTATTATTGCAACACCTCTTTGTGATGATCCTAACCATAACAAGGTGGTCCACACTTAAATGATAGATCCTAAATATTGCATGGTCTTTAGCTCTTTTTCCAAGGATTTCTAACAACAAAGTTAGTGACTTAAAGAGAATTCTAGCCATTAAAACCCATATTTTTGCATAAAATACATGAAAATCAACCCCCAAATAAAAAAGTGGTGCTACTGGTAGCACCATTTTCCTAATCGGATCAAAATTACAATGGTTTTCAAGAACAACCTTCAAAACTCATACAGTTGCTCAGAAAAACCATAAAATCAACACCTAAATAAAAAAATGGTGTTACATAAAGAAAATGTATTTTTCTAGACGTGAAAATTATAGACAATTTGAAATATTATTCTTAATAGTTGGTACCATTAAAACTCAAACCTCAAAATCAACCATCAAATTGAAAATTACTTCTACCAGTAGCACCCATGCTAAAATTCGGGTATTAAATTGCACATTTTTTTAAAGTGGCAAAAGAAATCATCACTATTGTAAATAAAATCATAAAATCAACCCTTAAATGCTTACTGTTTAAATCTTAGTTTATCACTCCAAGCACAAGATAATACATAATGCCATGAAAGTATCACCCTATACTTTAAAAATTCAACATCACTTTTTAACATTTTCTTACTTTTAATAAAAAAGTAAATACAAATCACATGAATGAAACATAAATTATTTCTTAAAAGTATTGTTACGTTGTTCATATTCAAAACATATGAGCTAAGAAATTTTATTATATTCTCCATAATTAAAACACATAATTCATAAAACATAGAAATGATTCATAACTTCATGTAAGATCATATGTAAGTTAAATGCTCATTTCTAGTTACCATACAAACATCACATGGATAAAAAAATACATAAAATGTTTCACACACTTATTGATATTGACTCATGCATTCTGAAATACCATCAGATTCTACATTGTCTTCAGATGAATGATTGGAGAGATGTACATGATCTATACTCTTCTCTATTGTCGATGAATGTTGGTATAGGGGCATACCCGGTGTTCAACGCTAAAACAACACACCAACAAAACCCTAACTACCGACCCTTTCAGCAACACCTGTGAAGCAGACGAAGTCTCACCTGAGGTAGAGGCATGGGTGGTTGCAGGACTCATATGTCTACAACCTTAGGTGGGACACGGATCTGTGATTATAACACCTTAACATAGCACTTAGTAATTACAGTTCGTTAATACTCGGCCTTAGTTCACACCGCAGCTAAACCCTAATAAAAGATCAAAGAAGCATTCACACATATCCAATAGATTCAAGCACTAAGCATACCAACAGATTTCAGATCTAGCATTCGTTCACATTATTCAACACTAAGCTATGATATCAGATTCATCTATCATCTAACAGCTCACTAAGCATATAAACAAGAGATCAATAATAAAGCACAAAGAATTCATACCACAAGATATACGTGGTTCACCCCCTCCCCGAGGCTACGTCCACCAAATCTTTATCTTCTTTATTATCTTTTTTCAATCTTCTTACATGCACAAAGCCTCCAAATCAACTCCGCATAGGACAGGAGATCTGCACACCTCGCCTTATCCTCCTTCCCCAAGTAGATCTAGGCAAAGAGCCTTACACAGTCTTTTACAGTCGCTTTCACTTAGGCTTGCAAGTTTCACACAGTGTGCACAAAGCCAAATCACACAGATTTGCTTTTGCACTTAGCAACAATGGCTCACACTGACTAGTCACAACTAGTCACTACTCACTACTTCTTACATCGCCTAGACTTCTATTTATACATTGCAAAATAGGCCTAAGCATGGGTAAACCCATGGGCCGACATCCCCATACCCATTACATAAGCTCCAAACCCAAAAATCCTTGGCCGAGATCCCACGATCTTTGCTTCGAATTGCGCTCCACCTTCGACAACCTGTCAAAGTCCAAAAATGGTCAAAAATGACCAAGGATCCTCAAAACTTGGTCAAGGGCCAATAGGCCCCCATCACTCACTTGTGACTCGTCCCGAGTCACTCTGATATAGGTAGCTCTACCTAACAATCCTCGAGCTTGGCTTGAGTGTCTTCGACTTGCTGTTGTGCCACAACCTTCTGCTCAATGAACTCTTGGATTACTACTTCGTTGACAGGTCCCTCTAAGCGTTGTTCAACTGCAGTGATGACTTGATCCAGTTCTTCTCCTAGACCTTCGATCTCTGCGAATAGTTGGTAAGCCTTGTCCTGTATTGGTTGGATCCTCTGAGTTACTTCCATGACTCTGCTCTGAATGGTGTGGACTTGCTGCTAAGTAGTGCACTGTTGTTGGGATCACTTCATCCTCTCAATGGCTGATAGGGGCTTCAACTGCGCCTGTACTATTTATTCTTGCTTCTTCACCTCCTGGATTTGTGACTCTAGTGCCTTCAATTTAGGATCCTCAGTGAGTTGCTCATAAGTTTGGGCACTGTGATCACTCATTTGTTTACATTCCATGGCGAGACCCTTGATTCTTTCGACTATTCCTCGAGCAGTCGCTTCTCTTTGATCTCAGACATCTTGCGGAGTACTGGGCACTGTTCTTAGCTCCAGATCTGTGATTCTCTGTTGAAGTTGCTGGATGATTTCTGCGAGTTCCACTACTTGGTGTTCTACTGGTTCTTCCTCCTTCTTATCCAAGCCCATCATAGAGTGAGGTGCTCTGTTGACTACTTCTTTTACTTCGACCTGCTCCATGAGCGACTTCTCTTTCTCATGTTGGGTCTGTGCACTTTCTTCTTCGAAATTCGCTTGAAGAGCGTCCTTCTCCTGCTGTGCAATACTGTGTTTCTATATAAATTCCTCCTGTGCTTGTTTCAGGGATGTTGTGGCATGTTCTTTCTCAACTTGTTCTCGATGAAGGCGGGCTTTAGTCACATCAACCAGTCTGCGGAGTTGAGTAGGATCATCTCCCAACTCTGGTTCTTCTGAGAGTAGGGGCGCAGTGGACATTGCGCGGCTCGAATAAAGGTCTTGTTGTACACCTCTTAGTTCCGATTCAATTCTATCGTACATGGATTCTTGTTTTGCTTCATTTCTTTGAAAAATCTCTTCTGAGGCATCTCCTACAGCTGAAATAATGAAGTCGAAGTCATCAACTGTGAGTACATTCTGCATCTTTGGTTTATTGTATTTGTACTTCTTCTGCGATGAAGGTTTCATGGGGGAAACCTTCCTTCTCTTAGATGGATCAGTGTCATCAGGGAGGTTCTATGGCAGTGTTACTTCACCTTTATTATCTTCGTCTTGTTATTTTCCCTCTTTGTTCACTTTGTCATCACCTCCTCCGCTAGGTGACTCAGATGTGGTCTCTTCTGATGAGTTGTTTACTTCCTGTACATCTTGCTTCTTCTTCTTCCTGCTGCTACTTGGGGCATCATACTCTTCCCGAGTAACCATCGGGTTTCCAATGAGGTCCGGGTCATTCAACTCTGCGGGGTCAACAGCGATAAGGAGTTCTGCAGGCTAGTATTTAATGATTTCTTCCATGTCCTCTGTAGTGAGCTTGTAGTAGTACTAAAGTTCTTCCTTGTTTTCATCAATGCATGCAACAATGTAAATAAAATGCCAATCTGTGTGGAAATTCATATGAGGAATGAACCTATCTAGGGTGTTCGATGTCATACAAGGGAAGGACCCAATAGCCCTCCTAAGTTGCAGGTAGTAGGTATGAAATATTGCATTTGACTTCCACTACTTTCCCATATCGCTCGAATACCAGAGCATGGTGAACTTCGCAGTGAGCGGCTCAAATGGCTCGATCTCAGGGAAGGTTGCACCTTCTGGCATGTCCCAAGCAGTAAACACGATGAGGATCAAGAGCTAGCTGAAGTGAAACTCATATCCCTGATCCTGAGCTTCGCGGCAATCCATTTTGATTTTGTTAACTAGGTACTTTTCCTAGTTCATCTGTAGGCCTTCCACGCATTTCCCAGCGAGGTCAACAACAAAACCTGTAACCTACATGGGTCTATTATTTCTTACTAGATTTCCTACAATTAATTGGCATGCTAGGCGCACTATTCCATTCTAGATGGAGGCTAACTTGTAGCCTCGTGTCCCCTTCTCAACATCGTTGTATGTTTATTTAATCGTCTATGCCAAGGCATGGTCTGCAACTTTTCCTGGGTAGAAGTCTTGTGGGTCTGGTCCCTACATGCTCAGTCCGGTGATCCTATGGATCAGCGTCAGATCAACAATGATACGTTTGTCCAACTATATATAGCCACCATGGAAGCATGACAACAGGAGCTTAATGCAGGCGTTAACCTCTCGGTGCCTTCCAAAATGTGGAATATTCATTACATTCAAAAGGGTGAACTATGCGAGGTTCATGGTCCACGACTGAGGGATGATCTTCGTCTTCTTTCCCTTCGTCTTCTTTCCCTTCTTCTTGGTCCTATATTTGTGAGGTGCGAGCATGCCATAGCTCTTACGGTCTCCCAGGTTATAGTCACTAATCTTCAAGTTTGGAATCCTCTCTAGCTGTGGTTTGACTGTGCGTATACCTTTGAGAGATATGCAGTGATGACGATGTAGTCGAAGTCCCTTAGGAAATTTTCGCGACTCATGACACTGGCCAGGGGTGGGATGTAATTGGGTAGGATGGACGGTAATAACTTCGCATTCACCAAGTCATCTCTATGCTTGGTTCTTTTCTCAGTCGCATCTTGGGATGCTATGGATCCACGAGCAGTCGACGGGGAGGCTTGCACTCCTCTCGTCGATGAAGCTTGTATGCCCATAAACATTACCTTTTAAGTCATGAGGTCGATGAGTATCTCCTTCATAGACTCTTCAACTGCACTAAGTTCTTCGGACATACACGCTTGTGGCTCACTATCTTGGGTTGAAGAGAAACTACTCAATGCAATAGGATGGATGACGATAGCTTAATGATCACTATACATAATCAACTAATCAGTGAGCTCAGATAATCACAGGTGGGAAATTTTTTCTCGGTGCAAGGCTCGATGGAATAAGTAGACAACTAGGTAATGGATCTTTCCAACGGGCGAGAAGACTTCATTAATGCAGTTCTTTCTATTACGATGCGGTCCCAATGGTTTGACAACGAGATTTATGGTCATAACTGTTATTCTAACCATTTGGGTCATCAGGCTAATGGTTATAATGCCTCCGACAGTCATATTGCTTCTCCATGGCGAAGTGCCATGCTGTATTGTACTGGTATCCCGACGAAGTTCAGATTCTGGAATCCTTCCTTCTGCGCAGTTCCTTCTGGAACTTTCTAGAACTTTTCTATCTTTTCTTTCTTCTTATTAATATTTTTATCCTTCTTCCTGGTGATCCTCGTCTCACTATTCCTCTTTTTATTATGATTCTGATCTTCTCTGGGCATAGTAACTTTGCATTGTTGATGGTCTTTACTAGGGTTCAAGGGAAATACTTCTTCTATGTCTGGTGTAGGTTCTCGACTCTCTTGTATAGATAGGTCTCTCAAATCCTCGTGTATCCTTTCAACTTCGACATCCAATTTTCTGGTTCTAAATAACTTTGACCTATTCTCCCGTTCTTCAGTTAAATGTGCAATCCTTCTAGTCATGAAATATTTTAATTATTGCTTCTTCTGCTCTAAGACTTCCTCTTCTTTTGTTATGGATTGATCCTTTTCGATCAAAGGTTTTCTTAGTAACATAGAAAATGGGGCGTTGTTCTCAATAAATTTAAAAACTTCAAATCTTCTTCTCTCGAGGTTCCATGAGCACTCATAGATATATGGTTAAGTCTTCCACATAGGGTTATCAACTTTCCTCTAAATAATCTTATTCTTCCCAATGAAGGAATCATAACAGGCTTTCGTAAAATTTCCCAAATTCTTTCAGTAATGATATTCACCTGTGTTTCCTCATCCATAATGCAGTCAATGTCGAAGTCTCCTATTCTTGTTTCTATGCATTCTTTTTCTTTGAAGATCTCTGGTAAGTTGATTTTTTTGTGATCATTCAGGGTTTCTTTCATTTGCAATACTACAGTTTTTTATTCTTTCTGGGGTTCTGCCATGATCTTAGTTTCTTGATCTTCCTCCAGGTTTTCTTGTCTCATATTCATTCTTTCAACCTTAGCAATTATTCTACGGAAATCCAGAACTTCATGATCTATAGCTTTAAAACAAAGACAACTGGGTCTTCTACCAGGGCATTCCTTAGCAAGATGTCCTGGTCTTCTACAATTGTAACAAAGAGTTAATCCTCTCTTTATCTTAAATGATCCCCATCCTTTCCTGTACTTCTCACTAGGATCATGGTAGCTAACCTGCAAAAAATTATTTCTAGGATCTTGCATCCATTTGTTAGTGCAAACATTTTTTCTATGCATAGGAATGACATATCTTTCACTATTCTTATCAGATCTACTCATATCAAATCTTCTTTCTTCTAGTTGTTCCCTAGTTTTCATGTTAGGAATTTTTTTATCAAACATACCTAGATCCATATTCTTGAAACAAAAAATTCCACTAATCTTACTTTCAACAAAGCACAAAGCTTCGAGATCTAAAAAATTTCACCATTCTTACCTTTCTCAGAGCACAAAGCTTCAAGATCTTACCTCTTTTCTTTAGATTGGACTTCTCTTCTTAGCACATAGTTTCACAATCCAAGTAGAGTACTGCGCACCAGGGAAACAGATCTACGCACATAGCTTCCACAGTTTCAGGTTAGATCTTCGCACAAAGCTTCTTCTTCCTCAATTCCCAGCAATCACAGTTTCAGGTCCTGAAAACAGAACCATTTGTTGGAACAAGGGTAGACCCGGGGTTCAACGCTACAACAACACACCAACAAAACCCTAACTACCGGCCCTTTCAACAACACCTGGGAAGAAGATGAAGTCTCAACCAAGGTAGAGGCAGGGGTGGTTGTAGGACTCAGATGTCTGCAACCTTAGATGGGACACAAATATGTGATTGTAACACCTTAACAGAGAACTTAGTAATTACAGTTCGTTGATATTCAACCTTAGTTCACTACGCAACTAAACCCTAACAATAGATCAACGCAACATTCACACAAATCCAATAGATTCAAGCACTAAGCATACCAACATAGATCAGATATAGCATTCATTCACATTATTCAGCACTAAGCTATCATATCATATTCATCTATCATCTAACAACGCACTAAGCATATAAACAAGAGAGCAATCATAAAGCACAAAGCATTCATAACACAAGATATATGTGGTCCACCCCCTCCCTGGGGCTACGTCCACAAAATCCCATCTTGAATTTATTTGTTGTGGCAACAACCTCTTGATAATATATATTTTCCTGGACCGAAGAGTTCCCCTCTTTGTCAAATTGAAGTTATAAACAAGTATGTCAACATCCTCTAATTTTAAGAGGTTAGTGCGATAACAAATTATATTTTGACCCTTTCTTTTTCTTTTTCTACTGATATGTTTCTCAACCACCATCTATGGATTGTACACACCATTAAATGGGTGTGTACCTGTTGTTATCCACAATTTTGGTCATCATGATGATATTATGATGATGTTATGATGATGGAAAATCAATCTCTTCACTAAGAATACTTTCCTGAGAAAAGTTACACTTGTCTGTTTCCAGAAATCATGTTTTTAAAGAGGTTTGCAGGCTACCTATATACTTTCCTACGAGAATTCCTGATTCTCGCAGGCTGCATTAAGCTGGAGTGTGAGGGGTTCACACTGTACCTAATTGCTAGGGTGCGAACATATTTTTAAAGAGAAAAAAGATGAAGTTCTTGAGTGTTCTAGAAGGGAATCTTCGAGAAGAATGAGTTGGCTAGCGAATGATTATCTAAGTACTGGTTTTCCTAATATCTTGGGATCATTTCCTATCCAAGTAACTGATCTATCTTCTCTTATATATTGAGGAGATTGCTCATGGAAAAGGTTAAGAAGCAAGAAGTAAACTAGCAAGAGATTGATTGGAGAACTAGCGCAGGACTGTATGGAGGATTGATGCTACAACAACTAGAGACAATGGCAAAGTCATCAAAAGTGGTTGATTTTCTTCATGCATGAGCAAGTGTGTGTGTCAGAGCTAGGAGCCATCGAAAGGAGACCTATGAAATCAAGGCTCAGGTTGTAAGTTTCACTTTCAATTAATTCTATACAGTAATATGTCCCTTTCCCATAAAGATGATGTCACTTTATTACATAACTCCTTGATCATATGTATAGATTAGCTATTGAATATATTGATCTTCCATCACTTCGATTGGTTTGTACTGTTGTGATCTGAACGAGACAAGAGCGTTGAAGCGAAGCTAGGAACAACAGAGACCTAAGGAGAGCATTCATAAGGTATGTCCATAATCCTTACCTCTTAGTTCGTTCAATAGGCTAGATCTAGGGAAAGTGTATTATTATGTCATGTTTTGTTCTAGATCCAGGTGGATCTAGGGAGATCGGTTTGTGTCCGCACTCACGGATTTATCCTGAAACAAAATAGGCGACTCCGCTGGGGAACAAACCCCCTTTTCTTTATGGTTTTTGAATTTTCTGTGGCCATTTTCTCTATTTTCATTTTTCTCCTGTTTTGTCAGTGTCTGAGTCCTCAAGATATCCTGAGAGACCTTCTGGGTCTATAAGCCATCTTGAATTTTGCTTGCATTTTCAAAATTTTTATTATCTTCAGGAGTTCTTGCACTGTGTTCATTGAAAGCCTGCGAGAACCAGTCAAGTTCGCACCCTGCACATAGATTCCAGTGCGAACACCTGGCACCTTGCTCCAAAGTAGCCTGCGAGAATCCTATCTTCTCGCACTGTGTGACACTGCTTGCCTGAGAACAAGTTTTTTGAAAATTTTGAAATTAAGTTTTGACTTTTTCAATTGCTTAGAACAATTGAATTGCATCTTTTTGGCTCATTGGATCATTGACTTATACATCTCTTTCTTTAGTTTGCTTGCTGGAACAGATTTAGGGTTTCTAGGTCTTTCTTGCTCTTGGTAGCTTGACTTTCGTTTCTTGGCTCTGTTTGGCATTTTCTTTCTCTCTGACTCCTAGAGTTGAGTGTGTCTAATTGGCTGAGAACCAGTGATTGGTAGAGAGTCAAGTGCTTGGTGTTTTCTCTTTTTCTTGGTGGTTCAAAAGAACATTTTTCATTTGCATTGGGAAGACTCATTGGTTTGCTTTTTTTTTTTACTTTCATTGAAAGTGTTGGTTGGGTTGTTTTTGTTTGTTTCTTTAGGATTTGATTTTATTTTCTCATTAATCAGAGTTCTTCTTGGAAAGTGAACAACACAGTTTTCTTTCAAGATTTTTATTTTTGTCATTTTGAAAACGTTGAAAAATCAAATTTTAGAGTTTATTGAAGTATTTGAAAGAGACATATAGAAATTGCTCATCGATATATGATTGTTTGCATTGGCATCTGAAAGGAAATTGTGCATTATATTTGCATTGTAGTACATAGTTGATTTTGAAAATTTTCTCTCTTTCCCATAACTAGGATTCATGGAATGAAAAGAATCATATTTCATCATTATCCTTGCATTATTTGGGTCAGAGTCACACAGCATGAGTTTCACTTCCGTTACCTTTGAGTAAACAACAGCTTTTAAAAACATTGCGTGATCTTAAAATTGACCTAGTAACTTTTTCTAGGGCTCTTTTACACCAACATATTAGCTAGGCTAGTGCTTTGGAGTAGGAAGAGAGACACACTCTCCAAAAGCTCAAAAACACACAATAGAATCTTGAGT
>JZKD02S2435991.1:159553-169935 GCA_000966675.3 Picea glauca
GTGTTGGCAGAGTTACTAACCCTGCTTTGTTGACATCGGTGTAGAGATTGCACATATTACGGGGATCACTCTGAGGTATACCCACAATTATGAGTGGAAGCCTTTGAGTTGGTTTCGGGCTAGATGCCCTGCCCTTGTGTGTGGATCGGACTGACGATTGTTCCCCCAGGCTGTACTGTTGTTTGTGGTGACCTTAGTGGCATATCTCTCTAGGTTCTTACCCGAGGTGACTGTGGAGGGGAAAGTCTTCACGGTACCTGGAATCGACGTTGATCATACTCACTCGGGCTCCTTGGAGGGTATACCCACGATTATGTGTGGGAGCTTGCACCAGGGCGTAAGTCTGTTAAGCAAGTCGTCAACGTAACTTTTCCACCTTAAGCCCCGCCCCGTCTTGTCTCGTTGTTGCGACGTTGGATTTCACCACCAACTAGTGTCTTCGAAATTAGAAGGTATTGTTTGTTTGGTGATTGCTTCCTAGATTTTGTTTACTAGTGAGTGTTGTTTATTTCTCGAAGTTAACCTTAGGAATTTTCTCGTGGAATTTTTCACTTGTCTACAATTTCTCCCCCGCGGCGTTCTCGTAGAATGCAAGGATTATCTCCAGAACATTTGGACAATCCTCAACCTACTGGTACACTTGAGGGTTCACCCCATCAGACGGACGTCCCTATGGTTACTTCACCACTCGGGGAAATCAATGACGTTCCAGTTGTCACCACACCACTTCCACAAGTCGAACAAACTGATTATCTAGAAGAATTTCGAGTTACCAACACTATAGAGGACTATCGCGTTCGTCGTGGTGAACGACCTGTTGGACGAGTAAATCCTTCTGAAGAAACCGTTGTTACTTCTTCTGAATCAACTGTTGGGCCTTCTCACGGTGTAGTAGGCCAAGATCCTTTTTGATCGGGTGATCTCTGACGAGCCCTTTTTGGTACTGAGTCACCCCCTGTCTACGAAATTAACCCTTCCGTGTTTTTTGAGATAGAAACTGCACCCGAGACTACTACTTATCATTTTGTTCTCCCTCCTGAGATGACCCATCTCGCGAATACTACGAGTGTCCAAACCGAAATTACTGCAGCTACTTTCGCTCCTATCAATACCCAACGAATTCCTGATGTCATTCCGACATTACCACCCGGTTACCACGCACTGAATGTGTTGTTGAATGCTGCCAATCCAACACCTCCGCAAACCCCAACCGGTTCCCCAGGTGGTCCTCCTTTTCTTGGGCATCCTATTCCCAGTTTCATCCCGACGCTCCCTCAGTTTCCTTCTGGTAATCCTAATCCTAGTGGCACTATCCCAACTGTTGCACCAAACCCACAGATTCCTGTCGGTGGACAGGGTGGTACAATCCCTTTTCCTTTTCCCAGACACAACACAGTCACTACGCAACCCACAGTTGGCACGCAACTTCTGGTTGGAATTGTACCTACAGTAGGGGGACCAACCTCACCTTTTGGAAAAAATATACCCCCTGAGTTGGCCTAGTATTGGAATCAACTGCTACAAAAATTTCCTCAAAATGTTGGGGGGAAGAAAACTGTCCCTACAGTGGGTCAACCTTATCTGGGTGTAACCAATCCTATTTGAGGTTCGGTTCAGACTGCTCAACCCCAGGTCCCTACTCAGACTCAAAGTTACAATCCTTGGGGTTACTATACTATCCGTCCACCACAGAGTCAGCCAGGGCCTTCCCTCTATGGACAGTCTGCTTATGGTCCTACTGGGTTGCCAACAGGACTTCCACCCCAAAGCCATCAGTACCCGCAAGTAAACCGACAGTTGCCTTTCCTTGCTACTTTGGATTTGCCAGATTTGTCTAGGATTCTAAATGATCCTATTCATCACTCTCCTCAATGGCCTGCTATCCCTGCTAAACTTCCATCGGATATCCCAAAGTTCGATGGAAAGCTGGGAGAGGACCCAAATAATCATGTCATGACTTTTCATTTATGGTGTTAATCCAATTCACTGATGGATGACTCCATTCGTCTATGTCTTTTTCAACGAACCCTTACAGGTTCGACTGCGAAGTGGTACATTGAATTTCCACGAGGTTTCTTTTCTGATTTCCACACCCTAGCCATGGATTTTCTCACACATTACCAGTTACCGATCCGTTACGATACTGGCACTGAGATCTTGACTTCTTTTAAACAAACTAAAGGTACTCACATCTCAGACCACATACATAAGTGGAGAAGGAAACGACGTCTCATCAAACTTGAACTCCTGGACCAGTTACTGGCAGAATGGTTTACGAAATATTTCGTGAACGAAATTGGTAAAGAAATTGCTATGGGTGGTGTTGTTACAGAGGAGCAGACTATAAGTCGCGCTCAGTATCTAGATCTCGTTTACTCGCAAACGGGAACACTTTACAACCTGTTACCTGAACTACCTCGTCCTGGTACTTCCAGCACTTCAACTACCCCAGCTGCCTCGCATGCAGCTGATGGTGTGATTGGTACTGCTCATACCCACTCACATTCTGTTTCAACTACAACCCCTAAATCTAATTCTTCTAATGTCCAAAGTGCTTCATCTCCTGCTCCTCCTGCCGGTAAAACTTCTGAAGTGAACGTTGTTCAATCTACGCCGACTGGTAAAAATAAATCAAAGAAAGGGAGGGGCAAGAATAAGGAGAGTAAAAATAATAATCAAAATGACAAAACTAAAACCTCTCTTGTTGAAGATCGAGATAAGAACAAACCATGCTACCCTTGCCTTATCTGTGGTGACGATCACTACGCGAAGGATTGTCCTAGACGCGCCGAGGTTAATAAGTTTCTTCAAGGAACGCCCAAACCCTCTACGCTGGCAGTCTTATCTCAACCCTTCTTGTCTCAGCAACAGGCTTCTTTGGTCATTCATGACCAACCTTCTACGTCTACGAAATCATATGTTTTGATGTGCACCGGTGATTCTAATAACAATGACGTTGCCATCGCAACTAGAGCCAAAGACTATTCTCCATCTAAGGAGAAGGTTGACGATTTACCTCCCGATTTGGTACAACCCTCTCCACCGAATCCACCTATGAACGGTCCTCTTCATCTCAAAAGACCGAGCCTTGATACAGTCCTACGACCTCTGAAAGGTGTCGTTAAGAAGTCGGCATTCAATCCCCATGCTCGTGTGACCCAAAACTATAGTATTGTCGAAGATCTGTCCCAAGCACCTTCAACGATGTCTGCCCTTGAAGTCCTTCAGTCTTGTCCTGCGCAATGAAGGGCTCTGTTGAAAGTCATAGGTGGAATTGATCCTACAGATACGAATTTGATAGTCTTTGACTTGGAAGACCATGTTCCAAGGTTACTCCCACAAATTTCTTTTCAGATACAAGTTATTGTCTCCGACAAGAACATCTGTCGAATTGTTATTGATGAGGGTGCCTCTACGTGTGTAATGTCTTTTACTTGTTGGAAAGCCATTGGCTCTCCTCCGTTAACTGAATCAAAAAATACTTTGAAATCCTTCAATGGCTCCGGTTTTAAGCCTTATGGTGTTCTTCCATTGTTGCCGGTTACTCTCGAAGGTAATACCGTCCAAGTTGAAGTGGAAGTTTTCGATGCTCCCCTAGATTATAATCTTCTTCTTGGCCATAGCTGGGTAGATTCTATGCGAGCTGTTGTGTCAACACTATTCCGTGTAGTCCGTTTTCCCCATAAAGGAAAGATCGTTACGGTTGATCAACTTGCCTTCTTTAATTCCGATACTCACACCGGAAATGTGTCGTTTATAGCTAAAACCCCACCGGGTTACGAGAATGTTGGAGTAGGTCTTTTAAAAGACTCTTCGTTAATGGGTACTTTTCCCATACCACCACCACCCGATATTCTACGCCCGTCAGTTGCTTCGATTAATATGATCTCCGCCGTCCCTCATGAGCTTCTGGTGTCTTTTGACCCTTGGATAGTCCCTGATCCAGGAGATCATCCTCGTTTCGGCAACTTCATGCCGTTAAGTCTGATTGAGTCTGCTTATCATGCGATTCAATCGGCAACACCTTATACACCCTCTCCGGAGGAGTTGTCTCCTGATCCTTTTCATGTTATCTTTCCCACTGACGATATGATCATGTCTGTCATGGCCGATACACCATGGGGCGATGGGCATCATCGTTCCATACTATTTCTGGAACAACACACTCTCGAGAATTATCAGCAGTTTTTGACTCCGTCGACCGTTGTTGTCATAACGATCGTTCCCGGATCTACACGTGATGTGTTTACGGAAGGGAACCTCAACAATATTTCTCCCATGATACCCATTGATATTTCAGTTAAACCTGGGATAGTTGAAAATGTTCACATTGGAGCTTCGTGTTCTCCAGAGGAAATTATCACCTATACTGCTTTGTTCAAGGAATTTCGTGATGTCTTTGCCTGGAGTTACGAAGAGATGCCGGGTATTGACCCTGCTATCATTGTTCATGAAATTAAGACATACCCTAGAGCTAAACCAGTACGGCAGCGCCTCCGCACTGTCCATCCACGTAAAGCGACAACCATCAAACTCGAAGTTGAAAAACTTCTCAAAGCCGGTTTTATTTATCCCGTGGCTCTGACAGAATGGGTTTCCAACCCTGTACCGATTGATAAGAAAGGTGGCAGTATACGTGTTTGTGTTGATTATCGGGATATTAACAAAGCCTGTCCAAAGGACAACTTTCCAACCCCTTTCGTTGACTAGATCGTTGATGACTGTGTTGACAACGAAATCTTTTCTCTTATGGATGGATTCTCCAGCTATAATCAAATTAACATCGCTCATGAGGACCAACATAAGACTTCTTTTATTTGTCCTTGGGGTACTTTCGCCTACAGAAAACTTCCCTTCGGTCTTAAGAACATCGGTGCAACGTTTCAGCGTGCCATGTCTTATGCGTTTCACGGTATAAAGCATATCGTCCAACCTTATTTGGATGATTTTCCAGCTCATTCTTTATGCCGAGTCGATCACCCTAATCATCTCCAAGCAATTTTTGTCCATTTTCGTTTCTATCGCATTCGTCTAAATCCTCATAAGTGTGTCTTTTGCGTAGAGTCCGACCGTCTTCTCGGGTTCATTGTTTCACGTCAGGGGATCTGGGTAGATCCTATTAAGGTCGAGGCAATTCTTAATCTCCCTCCTCCTTCTTCACTGCTCCAGTTACAAATTTTGCAGGGGAAAGCAAACTTTCTTCGTCGTTTCATCCCGAATTACGCCAAGATTACTCATGGTTTCACACGTCTTTTAAAAAAAGGTTCAGAGTTTGTTTGGGATAAAATGGCCAACACCGCATTCGAAGATTTAAAGTTGTCCCTCACAAAAGCTCCTCTTCTTTTTCCTCGGGATTATAGTTGAGATTACTTTCTTTATCTGGCTACTTCTGAGTATACTATTGGCATGGTCCTCGTTCAAGAGGATGATAACCACGATGAACATGTTATCTATTACTTGAGTAGAAGTTTATCATCCACGGAAATCAAGTACCAACATGTTGAGAAACTGTCTTTGGCTGCTGTTCAAGCAGTTCAACGTTTTCGTCATTATATTCTCTCCAGGAAGACTATAGTGATTTCACATTGTAACCCGATGCAACATATATTGACATGTCAATTGCTGGGGGGAAAATACTCCAAGTGGATTTTCATTCTCCAGGAGTTTGATGTGAAATTCGATCGTGCCACGTCGAAGAAATGCTTAGTTTTCGCTGAGTTAATTTGTGATTTTCCCCACATTGCCACGGAAAAAGTAGCAGTCGATTCGTTACTTGACGAATCACTTTTCCTTATTAGTATCGACGATATTTGGTACAGAGATATCATTATATATCTCCAAACTCAAACTTTCCGGCCTGCTTTGTCTAGTGTTGAACGACGTTGTGTCCATTATCAAGCACGTCATTATATTATCCTCGGTGATACTCTTTACCGTCGAGGCATTGACTCTTTCTTTCAACGTTGTTTGAATTTTGAAGAAGCTGAGAAATCTTTGAATGACTGCCATTCAGGGGCATGTGGTGTTCATATGTCTGGGTATGCTACTGCCCAGAAGATCTTATGTGCGGGATACTTTTGGCCTTCTTTGTTCAATGACTGCATTACTGCTATTCAGAAGTGTCATGTATGCCAGACCTATAATCAGAAGATTCAGTCACATCCTGCTCCCCTACACCCTGTAGTCTCAGTAGGTCCTTTTGCAAAATGGGGCATTGATTTTATGACATGTCACCCTCACTCGGCCGGGGGGCATGGTTATATTATTGTAGCTGTTGATTATTTTACTAAGTGGGCCGAGGCGATGCTGACATTCGATAATACTGGGAAGACTGCAGCGTTATTTTTTTTCAACCATGTCATTACTCATTTTGGTGTTCCTCGGGCTATCGTTACCGATCACGGTAGTCATTTTAGGAATTATATGATGTCTGAACTTACAGAGAAGTTGGGCCTTTGTCGTGATAGCTCAACACCCTATTATCCACAGGCCAATGGCCAGGTCGAATCCATCAATAAGGTTCTCATAACTATGATTCGACGGATGATAGGAATCCATAAAACTAGCTGGCACACGATGTTGTTTTCGGCATTGTGGGTGTATCAGACATCTGTTAAATCTGCCACGGGATTTATGCCTTTTCGATTAGTTTATGGCATGGAATCCATTCTGCCAATAGAATGTGAAATACCTTCTTTGAAGCTAGCTGTAGAGCTATTACCTAATACTTCTATTGAAGAGGAACGTATGTTGTATCTGATGTGATTAAACGAGACTCGTCGTGATGCTACATTAGTAATAGAAGCCCAAAAGAAATGCGTTAAGGCACAATATGACAAACATGTCAAACCTTGCGTCCTCTCTGAAGGAGATCTTGTTCTTCTATATGAACAAGATAAAGATGTCCTAGGAGTCGGGAAATTTGAACCTATGTGGCGTGGCCCTTATATTGTTTGCAAAGTTTTGGAAAAAAGAGCATATGAGCTAGTTGATTATGATGGTGTACCTTTGAGTGAACCCAGGAATGGGTTGTACTTGAAGAAGTACTATGCATGAGTATTTGTATTTTATGTATAATACTACGTGTGTGTGTTACTTTAGTTTTGCTTTTGATGTTATCTGGTCTCTGCCCTTACGTAACGTGGTGTTTGACTGCCAGATGTCGGAGTATTCGCTACCTTATATTGGCTTCGCCAATGGTGCTAGCCGTAGTACTCGGAACCTAGCTTCCGCTGCATGGGAAATCTATGCCCCAACAAATGAGCTTATATCTTTACGAGGTGTATGTCTTGGCCGAGCAACCAACAACATCGCAGAGTATAGCACCGTTGTTGAATTACTGGTTGATGCTATCTCTCTCGGAATTCGTCATTTGGTTTTCCGACTTGAATCACAGCTAGTAGTACTACAACTCAGTAATGTATATTCTATTCAAAGTCCTACTCTATTAAGGGTATATTTGCGGATTCGCCTCTTGGAACGATATTTTGATCATATTGAATATCAACACATTCCTAGATGTCTTAATACATTGACAGATGCTTTAGCTAATTATGTATTGGACAGGCATTTAAATCATTTATAAATCAAACACATTAAAATGTACACAATGTAAAGTAAGTTGGTAGAAGCTGTGTATATATATAACGATCAAAGTTTGTTTTTACAAAATGTTTGTCCGAAGACCAAAATATCAAAAAATCGAAGCCCATAACTTCTACATAATAACATCACGGATGATGTTCACGATAACACACTAATGTCCTAGCAACTCTGTGGAGCAGTCGACCCATAGAGGCAGAGACTCCCACAGTGTGACGCTGATCGCGTCGTGGAATCTCCTCCAGATTCATATCTGGAACGTCTTCCATTAGACCCTCTAAGTTCTACTCCACCATCAGATAATCCTCGACGTATTGTGGAACTGCTACTGCTGCCTCTCCTCGTCGCTGGATAGGAGAATTTCCATCATGTTTGTATGGTCCAACATCTGTGTTGTCAACAAGTATTTGGGGTTAGTCTTCGGGTAAATCTATAAAACAAAAACATTTAAATATGGTTAAAAATCCAAAAACATTTAAAAACTCAAATTTTTTTGTGTACTTCTTACCGAGGTCTCCCCACTGTGCATCTTAAAGAAGTGCAAGATCTGGGTCTCCTCTGAATTCCAACCCGACATATGCGTATTCATCCACCATCAACATCTGGTTCTGCAACCAGTCGAAGAAAACATTGTCATATTTGACAATAGGACCCGCCACATGTCAGGCCATGAGCCGACACCACCGTAACATCCTCGGATCTCTGGGACCAGGAAGATTCCACTCGACCTATAGACAAAACACATGGACTCTCTCCAGGAAGAAGGACACTAACAATGATCCATAACCAAACTGTTTCAGATTTACACGCCTGCACTTAGTCAACTATTTCTTGACATTGCGTAATACTGCGTCAGCCCAGTTAAATACTCGGGGCTCAGTACACTCGATGGCATACTGGAAATAGATTTGCAGAGCCATATGTGGAGCAACACTTCCCGCCATCTGAGAAATGGTAAAGAGAATGGTGCGGAGAGTCAAATTAGTTACTCCCCAAATTGCCACTTTCCCTTTCTGTCGTTCAGCCTCAGGCACACAATACTGGTTGCAATACTCACTCATTTTTAAACCCCCTGCTCTCCTGCCAGTCAAAATGACATAGGACCCACGCCTGGATAGTCCAGTCAAGAAATATATGTCCTCGATGTCAATAGTCAGGGTATGAGCTCCCACGATGAAAACTTGTTGGTCCGGATCCCACATTCGGACTAGGTATTCCAATAATCGCACTTGGGCTCTCATGCCCAGGATACGTAAATACTTTAAGAGACCACAGTCTCTTAGTGCAGCTAGGGTGGGAGGATGGTTTTTGCCATTATCATTTTCCTACTTGTGCTCTCGTTCCCGCCACTCTAACACCATGATTGTGGCTAGTAACCTGCATAAGCAACATATAAACATGGTTAATAATCTTATTTATAAGATAAACTTTTTCTTTTGGCTAAACGTTAAACAAATTTTTGGATTATGCGCTGTTCGTAGGTGGCCTACTATGCGCAGTACGAACTTCTCGCAGGCACCTTAAGGCCCACCTGTGAGAATGGGTCATTCTCGCAGGTCCCGTATGGGCCACCTGCGAGAATGCTTCCACGTGCATAGGGCTCAAAAAATTGACTTAAAACTTGACTTTTAACCAATGAAAATATAATTTTGAACCATGAAAAGATAAGGGATTGAGAACTTACCAAAATGCTGCTGACGGCTCGTCGAATGATCGCCCGTAGCTCCTGGAAATCGACGCCGAAGGTAGAGGGTAAAATGAGGGTTTTTGAACTCAAATGGTAAAAGGGTAAAATGATGTGGTAAAATTTGTTATGGATTCATTTTAATTACTTTTTACTATGTCAAAAGTGGTTTTTTTATGTTTATTCATTATTTAACCCTAATCACTAATGTGAAAATGAGTGAAATGATTGGCAGGTGCAAAACATGGATGTTTATGGACAGAATTTTTACCTCGTGTGGTGTGATTTTGATTGTTTGTAATGGTTTTGGCATAAAACCTCGAGCGCCTTTTGTCCGTTCTTGCGCTTGTGAAAAACATAAGAACATAACCGAGCGTCGTTTTATCACTTTTTCGGGCTCACTGTGGTTATACGAAAAAGGAACCCCCCTGGAGTTACCTTTAAGCTCTTTTCAGACTCTCTAAACATGAAAAGATTGCCGAGTGATCTTGCTATTTTCACGCTCGTTAAAGTATTTGAAGTATGCGTCCTTCGAGCGATAGTTTAACCCTTTTTCGGTCTCGTTGGACTATTGTACGAAAAGGGAACTGAGAGAGTTATCTTTTAAGTGTTTTTCCAAACTCTATAATCTTAAAAAACCTTCGAGTTTACTATCTCTGGACTTGTTAAACAAACATTGACAGACCCGTAATGGGACCCAACCACTCCTTCCTAGGGTTTGTTAAAAATACTCCGAGGGACTCGTCCGAAGGATGAGCTTATATCAACAAGCATATGTGATCCTCTTCAAGGTTGCGTAAAAATAAAGAGGTACTTGCCAGAAATGGTGGGGGAAAATTTGGGAAAGGGATATGTTTCATTGTTGAAATTGATTGGCAGTAAGTGTCTCTCTTGAACATGACACCTATTAAGCCCTAATATTGGCTCATTACCCCTTAATTGGGGCATATTAGATTAGTAATGTTAGTTTATTTATGTCGTATTTAGGCCATTAATTGTAATTTAGATTAGTAATGTTATTTTAATTATGTCGGCTTTAGGCCATTATTTGTAATTATACCTCCTAGTCTCCTATATATACCAAGGAGACATTTTC
>JZKD02S2435991.1:175804-203980 GCA_000966675.3 Picea glauca
AAGGAGGTTTCCCCCTCGAAGAGGCTTATTATCTGAAATTATCTCTTTTTCAAGGCGTTGAGTACTTTTCCTGAGGTTTTTCTATGCTATATTGATGTTTGGTTCTTAACAACACCCCCTATTCATCATTCGAAGCCGGTTTGGGAAATCCATTTGTCTCTCATTCGATTTAATAACAAGGTCTTTCCATGTGTCTTCTTTGAGTCAATGCTACCGAATCATTGGTCGTGTCATTCATATGTTCAAGAGCAGTCTGTCTGAAACCTCTATTGAGTCGGCCATCTGCAGTTATCCATTCATTCTGTGTCGGCCTTCCCTGTGTCAAAAGTCCAATTGTCACATACTCTGTTTCACTTTCAAACTCTGTTACTCATTTCGTGTCATTGATGGGGGATACGTCAAGGCCCTCCTATGACGAGTCTTGTTCCGTCGACTTCAACACATTATCTGGAATCAAGGCTTAGAAATTATTCAGTACCTTGGAGCTTGCATGCCTCAATGGCAAGTTTCCTCACTTTCGACAATGGGTTTACATCATTGGCCCTTGATCGAAATATTCCATCGGTTGTTCAACATCAACTCATTTATTCACAGTTGATGGATTGTACTGTATTACCTTGGGAGTCATTGACATCATTGGTGATTTCCCT
This sequence comes from Picea glauca, assembly GCA_000966675.3. Lineage (NCBI taxonomy): Eukaryota > Viridiplantae > Streptophyta > Pinopsida > Pinales > Pinaceae > Picea > Picea glauca. The sequence continues at coordinate 176,455 of JZKD02S2435991.1, forward strand.
CGCACTTGTTAACGATTACATCAATGACCGGTAATCAAGTGGTTTCTACCATGTTCGACTTCGACACATGTAATCACATGGTCAGATTCGTACTTTGGGAGATGAGATTGAAGACCCTGGATATTGTCTTAAGTGATCCAGGTTGCGATGGAGTATATGTATAATTTGTGACACATAGATCCACTGTGTATGTTTCGTGGCTATGTCGTCTTGATTGAAAATTTGTCGCATAGATCCATAGTGTATTCAGGTGGCTATGCTATATTGTGATGGCATGGATCCACAGTGTATGATTGGTGGCCATGACTTTTGTTTATGATGTCATCCGTCTATGATGTGAGTATGGGAATGCTTACCTCAGAAATTGATATACATAATATTCTACTGATGCTTGGATGTTTGCAGGTTTTCGATTAGATGTGCTCTTGGTTCTTGACACACACATGTAGCTTACAAAGTCTATCGACTGTCACTGATTCCACTCTCAGACTTTGGGGGGAATTCTGTTATCCACAATTTTGGTCATCATGATGATATTATGATGATGTTATGATGATGGAAAATCAAGCTCTTCACTAAGAATACTTTCCTAAGAAAAGTTACACTTGTTTGTTTCCATAAATCATGTTTTTAAAGAGGTTCGCAGGCTACCTATATACTTTCCTGCGAGAATGCTTGATTCTCACAGGCTGCATTAAGTTGGAGTGCGAGGGGTTCGCACTGTACCAAACTACTAGGGTGCGAACATCTTATTAAAGAGGAAAAATATGAAGTTCTCGAGCCTTCTAGAAGGGAATCTTCGAGAAGAATGAGTTGGCTAGCGAATGATTATCTAAGTACTGGTTTTCCTGATATCTTGGGATCATTTCCTATCCAAGTAACTAATATATCTTCTCCTATATATTGAGGAGATTTCTCATGGAAAAGGTTAAGAAGCAAGAAGTAAACTAGCAAGAGATTGATTGGAGAACTAGCGCAGGACTGTATGGAGGATTGATGCTACAACAGCTAGAGACAACGGCAAAGTCATCAAAAGTGGTTGATTTTCTTCATGCATGAGCAAGTGTGTGTGTCAGAGATAGGAGCCATCGAAAGGAGACCTACGACATCAAGGCTCAGGTTGTAAGTTTCACTTTCAATTAATTCTATATAGTAATATTTCCCTTTCCCATAAAGATGATGTCACTTTATTACATAACTCCTTGATCATATGTATAGATTAGCTATTGAATATATTGATCTGCCTTCACTTCGATTGGTTTGTACTGTTGTGATATGAACGGGACAAGAGCGTTGAAGCAAAGCTAGGAACAACAGAGACCTAAGGAGAGCGTGCATAAGGTATGTCCATAATCCTTACCTCTTAGTTCATTCAATAGGCTAGATCTAGGGAAAGTGTATTATTCTGTCATGTTTTGTTCTAGATCCAGGTGGATATAGGGAGATCGGTTTGTGTCTGCACTCACGGATTTATCCTGAAACACATGTTGCATAACAATGCACTTCAATTTCTATAACATCCTCATTTTATTTGTCAATATTTATAACCTTTGCAATCTAGAATGGATGACCATGTGGATCTTCAATCGCCAAGACTGCAATCATGCTACCCTCCTTAATATCATGTACTGAAACCCTGTAAAGGTCTTCCATGGCTTCACGTTGTGCATGTGATCTTTGAGAACCAATATACATTTATCTTTCCTCTTCTTATGAAAACTCAATAACACCTAGGGATTCTTGTTGTTCAACAATGTTTCTTTCTTCAGATTCATTTGGCATATTTCATGGCCAATGAAATGGAGTCTTCAAAAATGTATCTTCATTTGTTGAGCTTGAAATTATGTCACTTTGACCATTGAAAAAAGACTTCCACCAAACAAAATCAACAACATCAAAGTACTCATATGCATCTTTAATGGACTTTTTAATTTCTTTAAGGAATTAAGAATAATCTACATCTCTATTATTCCTCCATGCATTATGGATTTCAAAAACTAATTGTAATAACAATAACTTTGATGCAAATATTGGATGATATGGAATGAACTTAAAAAATGTTTAAACTGATGAAGGCCCTCATTCTGTAGTAGTTGAATACTTCTTTCCCCGTATAAGTGTTTTCCCATCAATTTTTTTGAAACAAAAATGACATTGGAAGATAATGTCATTAAGGTACTCAATACATTTTTCTTCAACATGTGATCCCTGAATAAATCTTTTAATGTCAACAGTTTCTTCAAATATGTGAAAAACAAGCTCTGGAATGTATGGTTTCTTAATACATTCAATTAATGATGGTAGGCTTCCAACATTTTCCCTCATCAATGTTACTGAAAAATGACTTAACATTTTATCAATATGATCATGAGTGTGTGCAACAAGAAGGAAACCAACTTTCACCTTTTGAAATATTCCCAGTTGAAAAAGCATGCTTAAATATCTAAACACAATTTGATTTTTGTTTTCATGACTATTTTTCTCTAACTGTAGATATATAACTTGAGGAATATTGCTAGACCAATGAGTGAGCATATGATGACTTATGGTGATGGTAATATTTTCATCATTATGAGTATTTGGGGATGTGAAGTAAACCCTTGGACACATTTTTCCATTAAAAACCATACAACCAACCAAGTGAAATTGAATGAAATTCTCTTCTTGTGTTTTTTTTGGCGTACGAACAAAATGTGGTATAAGTGTTTTCTTTTGGTCCATGCCATCAATTATCATACCTAAATATTTGTTTGAAGCATCATAACACTTCTTTTGATGTTTGTACAACTTTTTCCTTTCACTTGATTTTTGATTATGATGTCCTTGACGTGCTTCGACTATGGAATATGCACATGAAATAAAATAAAAATATTGAAAATATGTTTTCATAGTTGATAACTAAATTAAAAAAAAAACAAAATAGTATATACATACCCCTTTCTTCCCCTTCATATTTATCTCTTCTTGATTTAACAGTAGCACATATACTGCAAATCCACATCCTTGACTTCTTAGGAATATGAACATTGTTGAATTGCTTATTCCATATTCTTTTAAAATATGCATATGTAATAAAATTACCATTTACTTCAACACCTTCACGATATTATTTGTATAAGTTGTAGATTCTCTTCTTCATAAATTGTCTGGAATATGTATTGTGTCTCCTCACATACACTCTCGATGTTTGGAAAAGAATTCACACATCCATGACAATGTAGTGTTTTTTAATGGCTCAATTTCTCTTCTTGATAAATTGTCTGGAATATGTATTATGTTTCCTCACATACACTCTCGATGTTTGGAAAAGAAGTCACACATCCATGACAATGTAGTGTTTTTTAATGGCCCACTCTCTCGTCCATGATGTACCTTTCAATAAAATGAAGGATATTTTTCCAACCTTGTTTGGATTCTTGATAGACGAAGATTACCAATTGAAAGCCTTGTTTTTTAATTTGTTTGAAAGCCTTTAGGGAAATTAAAATATTTCCAATGCGATAATCATATCCTGTCTTGGTGGATATCATGCACCCCACTAAATATGTTTTTTTCTTGCTCTTATTCATTGAAAAATATTTCTTCCTTTTATTCAAGGCATACATGTATTCCATTCTTTTCAAACAATTCTTTTTACAACATTCACTTGAAATCAAATCACTTATGGAAACTTATTTAGTGAGAAATTATTTCCTAGACCTTCTATAACTAGAATGATTTGGATTGATATAAAAAGGTATAGTCCTGGTCCTAGACATAATGTTTCTTTTCAATGTCTCCACTATTTCATCCTCCTCACTAGAAAGAATTTCCTGGTCACTAGAAGGAATATCATACAAAATATTTTCAAGAGAACGAACAAGAGAATGTCGATCACCTTGATTTGTTGCAACTGAATGATTAGGAAAATGATCTTAATTACTAGGTCCATCATCAATATCTTCATTGATAATCTCGTTGATAAGAGGAATATCAAACTCACTATAAAAGTGATTACCATCCTCACCAATATTATTGGATCTTCCATGAAAATATTCACTTGAAGGAAAATCATCATCACACTTAAGACTATCAATGCCATTAAACTCTTCTCTAACAAGAATGTATACATCTTCAAAAACACCATCATCAATGCCTCTAAAATCTTCGCTTGGAGGAAAAACATCAACATCACCATTGGTTCACTTAAATTGCCCACTTGGAAACAATTGTCCATCATCAACATAATCATCTTCACTACTTTTAAATCCCCACTTGATGGAAATTATTCATGATCCTCACTTGGAAGAAAATTTTCATCATCATCATTAGTACTTTTAAAATCTTCACTTGGAGAAAAATTATCATCAACATTGTTTCCTTTAAATTCCCCACTCAGGAAAGAGTGTCCACCATTGGCATAATCATCTTCACTGCTTTTAAAATCCAAAATTAAGGGAAATTATTCATCATCCTCCTTAGTGCCTTTTGGAGGAAATTCTTCATTGGTATCTTTAAAATCATCACTTTGAGAAAAACAATCATCATCAACATTGATGCCTTTAAATTCCCCACTCGGGAAAGAATGTCCACCATTGGAATAATCATATTCACTAATTTTAAAATCCCCACTCGAGGGAAATTATTCCTCATCCTCATTAATTCCTTGAAAATCCTCACTTGGAGGAAAATATTCATCTTCCCCATCCGTACCTTGAAAATCCTCACTTGTAGGAAAATCATCATCATCAACATTTGATCTGGATTATTTTTGGCACGAAATGAGAGCGAAGATATAATAAATAAATGTACAAAGATATCTTCGATATTCAATAATATAACATAAATGTATTAGATATGCAAACATAAACACATAGATACAATAATACACAATTTTCTATTAATGAGTGAAAATGTACAAAGACTGTAAAAATACAGAGTGAAAGAGTCACTAGAATGGCGGTAGTTTATCTTTGAGAAGAGATGTGTCCTCTAATCACGTTCGCAATAAGATGGTTTTACAATGAGGCTCTAAAGTCCTTTTTATAATAAAGAAAATCCAAAACCCTAACCCCAGAATATGAAAGGCCAATAGTTTTGTGGACCCCGTTTTGGGTAGTTTTGTGTATCAACTTCTTGGGGGAATAACTTTGGAATACGATCTCCATTTGGGGTGCACGATATCTCGTTGGAAAGGTATCGTCGAGGAGATTCATTTTGGGGTCTCAATTAGAGCCTTAAAATTTCATCAAGAAGCTCAATACCAAAAAACCTTTATTTAGGCCCTCAAATTGGCCTTGGAAGTTAAAAACTGCTAAAAATAGTAAATTACCAAAATTACCAAAATTACCAAAAAATTGTTTTGAGCCAGTTGGAAAAGGTGGGTGGCCACCGATATCCACTTGGATCAACATTGCTTCCTTAAAATTCTTCACTTGGGAGAAAGTGTCCACCATTGGAATAATCATCTTCACTACCTTTAAAATCCCCACTTGAGGAACATTCTTCATCATCCTCATTAGTGCCTTCAAAGTCCTCACTTGGAGGAAAATATTCATCATCCTCATCAATATCTTGAAAATCCTCATTTGGAGGAAAATCATCATCACAAACATTGTTTCCTTTGAATTCCCCACTCGGGAAAGAGTCTCCACCATTGACATAATCATCTTCACTACTTTTAAAATCCCCACTTGAGGGAAATTATTCATCATCCTCATTAGTGCCCTGGAAATCCTCACTTGGAGGAAAATATTCATCAGTACCTTGAAAATATTCACTTGAAGAAAAATGACCATCCCAATTATTTAAGCTATGATCAAAGTCTTGGCTTCGACCTACATTTTGATTATTTTCAATATTATTAAACTACTGAATATATCGATCACCATCATATTCCTCCTCTTTATCATTGGTGCCTTCAAAGTCCTTTGGTTTAGGAATTTCTTGATGAACATGATGAATAACAATGCTTGCACTATGATAAAAATTATGACTAGGTCAAAAATATGATGCCCCATTTACATTACAAGTATTCCCATTGCATTTTATAGTCCCAAAAGAAGAGGTATGTAAAAATTTTGTTGATGTCTTAGAAATAAAATCTTCTTTATATGATGAAGCCATCACTTATTGCTAAGAAATCTTGAGGAACCTGGACCTTAAACAATCTCTTGCGACACCACCATTCTTAGATATGGTCTGATATGTGGTCAACCTTGGTTTGTGCAAAGTTGGCCAGCAATTTTGTGTCAGCATCGTATCTCACAGGTAACTGGAAATGGTTCAAGAAGACCATGGCCAAGTCATTGAAGTAATAATACCTCGAGCACTCGAGCTCAATATACCATTTCATGAAAGCCCCTATAAGAGTGCGTTGAAAAGGAGAATCTGGACGGAGTCGTCCCTCAGTGAGTTTGATGAGCACCATAAGTGAAAGGTTGTCATGTGATCACCTGGGTCTTTATCAGGCTTACCTTCAAATTTTGAAATATCCGAGGGAGACTTAGTTGGAATGGGGGGCCAACGCTGATCATGAAAAATTAGGTCATTTAATAACCTCGACAAGTATGGAAACTGTAGTGTTGCTAGAAATGGTAGTTTAGGTTGAGTACTATGTATAGGAAAATAGGGTCCTGGAGTTTGACTAGCACCAAGTTTCCAGGAAAAGTTGGACTGCTGGCTAGGGTTATGGTAGAAACCATGGCCTTAACCAACATACAAAAACTGTGTCTATTGGGTTATCATCGACTGACTCCTGTAATTGGATGACATAGATTGCATGGGGATTTGTCCCTTCATTGTGATCCATGGATTTTGGAAGGGGATGCCCCCAGCCAATCCGACAGGCATGGGTGTGAAGCCCTACCCGAGATTCCATTGAGCATGGAAAGGGTTTCCCCCAACCAATATCCCTTGCGAGGGATCTAATCCCTGCCAAGGATTCCAAGGACCATGAGTGGAGAAAACTCCAGTCGTTACCCCCGATGAAGGAATAGAATCCTTCACGGGGTTATATTTCCCAAAACCAGGGTTTCCCCCAACCGATATAGCACCTGAAGAAAAATCGTTGTTCCCAAACGCGTCAAACAAAGAGAATACCATAGATCCCACCGACATTGTGTAATACGAAGGTCCTAAACTGCCTGCTCCAAACAATCTATAGTTGGCATTGGTCCCAATTGGTTGCTGGAAAGAACTATCGAGTGAGTTGGACAAAGGAGGTATATGACCCCCACCATAAGGGATAACATTAAAGGGGATTGAATCACCCCCGATAGACAAGGGCATGGGAGCATTTGAGCTCCCTATCCCCAGACCCATGGTTTGTAAGGTGGAGTAGGTGAGAACTGAGTTTGAATCAAAGTTGGGCATCCTATATGAGAATGGAGGGCCCATCGCACTCAGAGTAAATAGAGCGGTGGTTGATGTCGATAATGGTATCAGACCACTATCCGAGGTAGAGGGAGTGGAGACCACTATGGTCCGTACTAGCGAAGGTGGGAGAGGAGGTAAGATGACCCCTGAAGTTGTAGCCGTAATGGGAGGATGAGGAATGACAGATGAAGTAGCAACATTCACTTCCATTGTCTCTTGTAAAACTATTTGGTGCTCACAAGGTGTCACCTCAAGAGGGACAAATTATATCAAGATCGGTGCCAACAAGTGATTGATCAGATCGTTGGTTGGCCTAAGAGCCTTTTCCTCAAGGTCAGAAATGGTAGGTTCCTCTGGAATCGAATATTCTCCTTCCAGACTAGGCTCGGGAATAGTTTCTTGTGGCCCGATCACTTCGAATGACCCTTGTTGGTCAAGTCTTCATCGTAATGGTGGCAGAGGTGGCTCCAATGGAATCGACGATAGGCCTTAAATCCTTCATGACCGGTGGAGTTGTTGATCTTCCACCTTGTGAAATGATGAACTAACAAAATAAGTCTTAACTAATGTTTAAACATTAATCACACACTAAAAATTTCCTTTAGACAAATCAAGCAATCGACTATCTAGTAGGAAGGACAGTTATGCCAATCAACACTAGAGAAACTAACCTATGTAAGTACAACTCAAACACGAAAGCACCCTTCGGGTATACTCTGCGAAGCATGACCGACGTATTTCCCAGGTACCACGGTATACCCTCGCAGTCACCTGTGTAAGTCCCTAGAATATGGGCAACTAAGTTTCTAGCTCCCAGTCAGTCACCAGGTGGGTATAGTCGACAGTTGGGCGGATCGCAATGAGTAGGATAACAAGTCTGAAACCTATCAAGGGTATCGATAGAAAATGGTCTAGAAGACAATAGAGGATATCGAATGGATTCGATCTCTACAAAGCTTCTTAGGCAAATGCAGTCGGTATTACTCCCGAGACAAATCTTCAATATGTGTTCCCCACTACGTTCAATTCGTCTTTGGAGGGGTTATGTATGTTGTCTTTCCTCACGCGACCTCGCGTTTATCCCCTATGTTAGAGGGGGGTCGAAGATAAATTTTACGACATTGGACTTAAACACTCCATAACTTAGACTCCAATGTTTGATTTAACGGCCTTGAAGAGTTTCCTCTCCAACCTAATTCAAGGCCCTAAACGCTAAACTAGTTGGTTGACACTATAAACAAAACATTCTAGTGTATTTTAGATTAAGTGTTCTTTTTAAAGGCTTTATTTAATCAAAGGGTATGGTGGTGAAACTAATGGTGTTGTAAAGAGACGAAAAGGAAGAGAAAAATAAATCACTTGAAAGTAAAAATACTTCAAATCCAAAAGCAAAGCTTTATAACTAACTCTTTGTAACTCAACTTTTTTTAACTAACTTTTCAAGATCCTGTAAAGAAAACCTAAAACTACTTTCACTTGACTACAAGCTACTTATGTTTCAAGAAATAAAGAAAGAACTTGAAACACATAATCCTTTTCCTTTTTGCAAATAACCAACTTTAACTACTTTCCCAAACTTGAAATGATTTTTTTTGTTTTTTGAAATTTCCTTAAGGAGAAAACTAAAAAAAATCTTTTTCTTTTTTCAAAGAAGTAAAAGGGGTAAAAAGAAAACTAAAAAAATACTGGAAAATACCTTTAACCCACTTCGGATTGCAGGGATTCAATCAAGAAACCAATAAGGTAGATCTACAACTCAACAATTGGCTTAAAACCTTTTTAAAATAAAAAACATAAGAAAATCAATAAAAAAAAGTAAACTAAAACCTATACCCAGGCTATGGATGTAATCAAAGACTCTAGACTGATCCAAAAAAGCCCTAAGAAGTATGAACTTCAATCAGGAAAGGAAAACTCCCTCTTTTTCAAAAACTTCCCTGAAACAGAGATGTGAGTTGTTGCTTCAACAACCCGCATATGTACACAGGTTGTTTACTGAGCAGATCATGTATGTATGTGGGATGACCTAATAGAGGGCGCATACACCTCTGTGTCTCTTCAAAAAAAGAAAATAACAGGAAGTCTTACAAGGGAAGGACAACTGGTATGCACCTGAAGGTGACCAGGATCCCTTGACAGACTTAGAAAACTTGAAAGAAACTTGAAAGGAAAACAAACCAATCAAACAATCCAAAATCCCCTAAAAACTCATAGAGGCTTCTCCAGTATGGTTGCTAGTTCTGCTAGAGGTAAAAACCCCCCTTTAAATACACCAGGGTTCAAGATGTAGACAGAACGAATAACCGTCTAAATGCTAATCATTTCTACTCTACCCCAAACATACCAAAACTAATGTAAAGAAAGAAAATAGAGAAGATATTGGGTAACTATACCTTTGATCCCACGTCTGGTGATGATCTCCTCAAGCTTGGAAGCTCCACTGACTGCACGTCTCCTCCCAAGGCTGACCTACATCCAAAGATAGGAAAAACAAGAACTAAAAGCATGATATTCTATCCATAAGTTAAGTTTAGATGTAAAATGTCAAGTATAAATCAATAAAAATACTCAAAACACCATCATTTGGGACAGGAAAATGTGATTCTTTTATTCATAATACAAATATTATATCTTACAATCTGAGTCGGCCACCGTTCTTCGAACATGGTCCGAGCTCCTCTTTACCATGATCCAAGTGCACCTTGAATGAAATTATTTTCTCAACCTTTTGATCACCTCTATGGAAGGAAATGGGTCGAATGGATGAAGAAGGGGCTGATGAGGGAATGTTGAGGCAATATCTCACAAAAGGCATCAATATTTTGGGAAAGGAGGGGAAGTGAAATTGGGAAGAGTTTCATTGTTCTTATGGTTATACTGGAAATGAGACCCCAACACCTCCTTTTATATTCCAAAAGGATGGTTATTCGGTTGGGTGACGAGCTATAGTAGGTGGATTGGTTGGGAAACCTCCAATAGCCCGTGAATTTCAATGAATTCCTTGCAACTTTTTGTTTTTTTCCACTTTTGAAAGCATACGCGGACTGTAATGGTGCAACATGTGTATGTACACGAGATGTAGTGGTGTAGAAAGCATATGTACATGAGATGTAATTGTGCAGGGCACATACATCTTCCAAAAAATGGTTTTTTAAGAAGATCTTCTCAACTGTCCTTTGGAAAAGTATGTAAGTAAGAGGGCCAAGGCCATGTATGCATGAATAAGGCATTTTAGGGCTATAACATAGTTACCTCTTCCCCTATTGTTTCTGCCATGACTTCCTCTACTGAAGAAACTCATCCTGTATGCATCAATTTATTAGTAACTAGACCTTAACAGATTATACATGACATTCTCTTTATATGAAGCAAAGTTTGGCTCAGAAATTAGCATAAGTCCCATGCAATCCAATCCATAAAAAATATTTAATAATTTCCAAATGAGAAGGGGGTGAAATAGGGTTCATGGGATATCTAAGGGGATTGTAATGAGTGAAAAAGTGAGATAATGACAGGGAGTAAGAACACTAGTACTGCTCAACAATTCATTAAATAACTGACTGTGCAAACAATATCAAAATATATCAGCTGCCATCCATCTATGTGTCATCTTTTAGCACTGTCATACATATTTTTGATTTAATTTTATTGAATAGGGCATGTAAAAATGAATTTGGGATCGTGAGGGGGGTATAATGAGCGAAAAAGTGAGAATATGAGAGGGAATAATAAGGATATTGTTCATAAAAATAAATTAAATAAAACAACAACTATAACTCTGTTCCAATCACAATGCAAAAATAATCCACTTTGAAGACCAAAACCATTTAACTGTCCCTTAATTACAGACATAATGCTTATTGTCTTCAAAAGAAATGAAACAATTCAATTGCCCAGAATTCTTCAGTTATATCAATCTGTGCATCCTATATAATAACCATGCAAATATCATTTCCAATTCCACAATAACATCATAACCATTCGAGCAATGGTCTTGTATACTCTAATGTTAATCTTTTCCTTTTAAAACAAACATAATATGAACAATGATTCCAATTATCCATATCCAATGTTGAATTCTTGAAATTAAATAATAATAGACGAGTACTAACCACCAACAATCATATTCAAATACTGATTGACACAGTCCAATGTTATCCAACAATAATCAGGCCCTATTTAATCACATATGGTTCAACAACAATCTTGATTCGACAACAACATTTAACCAAAAACATGTAGCCCTGAGCTTGATATATGTGTGCATTAACATGTATAGACTTCCATTTAAATGGAATACTCAATAAAAGATAGATCCATATAACGCACGAGGAGAACAGAACCAAATCATACACCCATGTGTCTTCTTTAATATTGACAGGACCAAGATCATATATGATGAACCAATCACACACAAGTGCCTTTGAAACTTAAATGGAATCATGATCGTGCTAGGATTTAACACAACAATGAGTGGAAAAACCATAATTGACCAAATGGAAAGTTCTCGGGTTGTAAGTAACCCATACCCTCTTCCTTTTCAAAACAAATTGATAAAAAAGAGGAGAATATAGAGACCCGATCAAGAGATGGTCTCTGAATTCAGAGAGCCCATGCCTTTTTTTAGAAAATACCAGTCATTTAACTTGTAATCAAAATCTTGACCAAGAAAAAAAAGGTGCCCAAGGAGAATAGAAATAAATCGGGCTCAATAGAACCAAGTCGGGTTCTTTAAAACTTTATTGCAGAGAGGTAATGAGAGTGTGCTTAATCTTCGAAAACATAGAGATCTCGTAATCGTTTTACCTCCTAAAAGAAGTTATCACTGAGAAGAAACCATAGGTAATAAAGTATAATCTTGGAAGAACAGAGAGCCATGCTCTTTTTTTTTTTTAAATTCCACAGTCTTTTAACTTATGACTCCAAAATCTTGACAGAGCTAAAATGTGCCCGAGTAGAAACAAAACAATTCGAACTCAAAAAATCATGCATGCGCATATGCCTTTTAAAACTTTATTGCAGAGAGGAAACGAGGGTTGGTTTAAACAAAGAAGAATCCTCAAAGATACAGAGAGACTGTGTCTCTTTCAAACACCAATGAGGTCCGTAACCTTCGAAACAAACTTCATAGTGAGGCTTACCAACATATCATTCAACCACTATAATAGATATGAGAGGAGAGAATGCTTAAAATACTTGTAAAATTAATGCCAGAGCACAACCCGTGGTCATTCGATACATAAAAATGCTTCTAATTAATATTATGGGAAATACACAGATTGGACTGTGAAATGCTTTCGGTGATAGTTACAGTGAAGAAAAAACATAACAAGCAATAGCTCGGGGTTCGACCAAATGGAGAAATAACAATACCACTATTGACAATTGCATTGCAACCTGGAGAAATAATCACAACAATGGCTGAGACAAAAAAGGGGTGACAACACTAATACCAAGACTGGTGGTAAAACCTTGCGCGAATAAAACTCAGAGCTTTTTGCACTATTGTCATTATTTTTCACAAGGAACCATAATAAACCTCAAGCTGCCTAACATTACATTTTAAACCAATAACCAATGCACATGATTTACAAAGCAATAACACTCATTCCTTCTTTTTAAAATGCCAACATTCCGTAGTAATCACAAAGAACACCATAACACAACATTGATACCAGTCAAAAAATCAAGAAAAAAACAGAACTCATGCAATCATGAGCCAACAAATTGATTCATAATACAGAGAGACCATCATGGATGGAAAGAAAATAACCATACCTGGAAAAAAATCGCTTGAAGGAAGAGTTGGTTTGTGTTTTCCCCTTTAAAAACCTGAAATCACAGAGCTTCCACAACCAACAGAGAAAAATGAAACTATGGCTAGGGTGATGGGCTCGAGGGTGGTTTGGAGTGACATGCAGTAAATGCATGTCACTTCCTCACCTGGCCCTATTCAATTCAATGTACTATCCATACCATTACCATAACATGAAACATTAAATTCAAACACATCCATTGCATAAATTCAATACCATATCCAATGTTCAATGCGCCACCCGAAACATGTCACAACTTTAATAATAACCATATGTTAACATTACCATATGTTCTTCCCATGTAATCCTTTAACCAAGTTCATAGTATAACAACTAGGTCCATCACTTCTCATTTGTCACTATTATGTATACATTCAAGGTTTATATATAATCAGTTTTCCGTAGCCTTAGGACTTATAATATTTTATCCTCTTTTTGTTTTGATCAAGCTCCCATATCATCATACTATCTTTTGCATCAAATCAGGTATACTATTATTAATCAATTTTACAACATAACATATCACATGTAAAACAACATAATCCTCATGTCCATAGCACTACCTTGTATTGTGAGTGAACATCAACAACATTTAGAAACAATGCATCAACCAACCATGTCGTCAAATCGAATGAAACCAACACTACATCATCAATTGTAGAAGACTGTGTAGACATTATCATAGCAGTAGCAAAAATATAAGCATAACAAATCCATCATAGCACCTCTAGTCTACAAGGGGGTCCCACCTACTAGTTAATTATTATCATCATAAATAAATAATAGAGCTTAACAATCATTTGCGGGCAGTATTCATCGTTGTGATTTTAATCGTCAACAAGCACTACATTTCATTCATAGACAGAGGTGGTCAATAGGAGATTGGTAAATTTTCTTCAAGGATACTGCATTAAACATCCTAAGTTGTGGGATGAATAGTTTCACTATGTACAAGATGCCTATAATATTGTCATGCATTCTTCTACATAGAGATATCCTTTTGAAACATGTTTAGAATACTTTCCTAAATCACCTATGTATTTTTCTCTCAGAGAAGTGAGGAAAGAGGATGGACAAGATGATTTCGAAAAAGCTAAGAGGTTCATTCCAAGGATCTAGTAGGTACACCATGAATTACAAGAATAATTGGAGAAGAGCCAAGTCAAGTACAAGGAAATGCATGACAAGCATTGGGTTGATCTTCAGTTCCAATTTGGTGATCAAGTATGGTTACATATTAGCAAGTACAAAATTAAGGGTGAAGGAAAAAATCTCAAACCAATCCAGTATGGTCCATTTAAGATTTTGGAGAAGATTGGTGCTAATTCCTTTCATTTGGATCTTCCATATTATATACAAATGTATTCAATGATGAATGTTGATAATTTGAAGCTTTATGAACCTCCTATGATTATGGATAAATACAAAGGTGTTCAGGTTGTGATAATTTATGATTTTTCTCTTGAGTACTTAGATGATCTGTAAGAAGATGTTATCCTATATAGAAGGATCAATACTTCACAATAGGGTGATGTGGAGTATTTTTGAGTTGGTATTAAAGGGATAAAACCAAGCAAAGATATATGGATTAAGATAGGGAAAGTGAGAGAGATTTATTCTCACTTATATGTTGAGTAGTCTAAAATTTTGGTGGTCCAAAAGGATTCCAGTGGGGAGGAATTCTCCAGGTGGATCTAAGAATGGTAAAAAAATGATCATCTCAAATGCTAATGAAAATGACTCCATTGTGTAGAGATCTACAAGATCTTTCCAATGGTGCATGAATCGCCTCAAACGAACGTCGTATGAAGAAGTTATGATGTTATGGAGATCTTGACCAAACAAATAAAAAGTCAAACAAGGTACGACATGTGGCATTCCCACACACTTCCATGTGGACATCCGTACAACTGACATAGAATAGGGTGACATCATGATTATGTCATCATGATGATGTGGTAGCACAAGAGGTTGATATGTGTCACTTTGTTTTGTCATTTGGCACCTAGTTTTACCGGTAAATATTTGACACATGGCATCCATACAGTCCATGTGGCACCACTAAAAGGGTGACACATGGCAGGTCGTACGGTGATGTGGTAGGTTATGGGTGCAATTATGGTGATGATATGGCACTGACATATGGTAGTTGACACAGGAAGGTTGACTGTGCGTTGATGTGGCATTGATTGTAGTACAAGTGGGCCAGTAAGAGCATGGCATGTTGACCAATGAGATGATTCCACGTTGCACTAATGATTTTTCTAATATTTCCTTATCCAAAAATTTGTTTGTAGTGACCAGTGGGGGATTCGAACTCCATACCTACCACTGATGAAATATGGGACTTACCATTAGACCATGTGATGGTTATTGTAATGGAATGCAACAAATAATTTATTTAAAGTAAGAGTTATAACAAGTTTCTAAAAAGAGAGGTTGTGGGGCTTGAGCCCATGACCTCCACCTAAAATTCCCAATGATTAACAACAATGTTCCAACCATTGCACTACATGTGTCATTGTTTATAAAAACCAACAAAATTACGTTTAAGTTGTAATAAATTCCCCTGCAAGCATATAGTAGTCAAGTGGATTCAACCCCTTGACCTCCCTTATTTATACCAGTTTCCAAACCAATGCATGAGACATGGAAACGTGTGCCAAGTTGTACAACGATTGCATGGATATTTGTACCAAGAGCTGCTAATATTTTTATAGTGCATAATTTTGCATGCCATAGAGTTCCTTGGGAAAAGTATAGGGTGTTTATGCTCATTTTTCTCATAATTTTGAGAGGAATTCGGTGGTGATATCTATTTTTGATTTTGAGTAGCAGATAAAAAGGTTATTGTAAAGAACACATAGAGTCATTATTATATCAATCATTTGAGCATTAATAGAGAGGTCTCTCATTTGGAAGCAGACCCAGAGACGTAGCCGAATATGGGTGAACTCTGTTAACAACTTGTGTAATGTTCCTTGTTCTTGCTGTTTCTATTTTGCTCACTTTCTTGCAAGTTATTCATCATTAGTGAGGTTTTGGATAAGTAAGTGAATTCATATTACTTGCAAATAGTCAAGATGATCATATTTTTCGAATCAAGTTGGATGTTTATGTATACTTAAGAAATAATTTAACATCTAAGGATTGATGTATCATGTGGTCACTATGCTTGGAAAGCTATTGCTCACAAAATATTACATAGTGAGTATTATTTTCCTACCTTATTCACTTTGGTGAATAAAAAGGTAAGGGCCTGCTTAAAGTGTCAATTATTTGTCAAGAAGAAGAAAATATCTCCCTTACCCTTAAAACATATCAATGTTAAGGCTCTAGTTCAACAATGGGGACTTTAATTTATAGGGAAATACATCCACCATCGAGAAAACAACATCGATTGATCTTAACTTTTATCTATTATTTTATGAAATGGGTCGAAGATATCTCTATTCATCAAGTTATGGTTAAAGTAGTGATCATATTTCTAGAAGAAATATTTTCTCAAGGTTTGGATGTCCCAAGATTGCAGATAATGCAATGGATTTCTCTTCAACCGCATTAGTTTATTTTTGTATTGATAATCATGTATCCTTGGGTCATTCCACTTCCTACTACCCTTAAGGTAATGGTCTTGCTGAATCTATATTATGAAATGGGTCGAAGATATCTCTATTCATCAAGTTATGGTTAAAGTAGTGATCATATTTCTAGAAGAAATATTTTCTCAAGGTTTGGATGTCCCAAGATTGCAGATAATGCAATGGATTTCTCTTCAACCGCATTAGTTTATTTTTGTATTGATAATCATGTATCCTTGGGTCATTCCACTTCCTACTACCCTTAAGGTAATGGTCTTGCTGAATCTATAAATAAGAATCTTATGAAAATTATTAAGAAAATTCTAGGATAGAATAAAAGGAATTGGGTCTCTTCATTTAAATATGCATTGTGGGTTGATAGAATCAGTACCAAAAGGTCAAACGAGACCTCCCCATTTCAATTAGTCTATGGAATTGATTCCGTGCTTCCCATTCATTTAGGAACACTCATGATGAATATTCTTCAAGACATTAGAGAAGAACCAAACGATGTGCAAAGAAGGATGAATCAATTAATTCAAGTTCATGAAACAAAAGTGTTGAAATTACTAAGACAACTGAGAGGGGGGGTGAATCAATTGTTACTGTGCTTAATTTTTTTTAAGTCTATTAAACCATTTTTAATCTTTCATCAAGTGACCATCAATATTATACATCATATGGAAAACATAAATAATGAGCATCAATCACACATAAGATATACACAGAGATATATTTTCACGTGGAAACCCATAAAGGGAGAAAACCTCTTCTTCTTCGAAATGATAGGTAGTATTTTAAGTTCTATACATCATCCATGTTTGAGCACCAACTCAAAGTGAGGCTATTGCCTCTGTTTTACAAGCTCCAACTTGTTGAGAGCACCAACTCTCTGGTTTCTCTAGCACCCACTAGAAGGAAGCACCAACTCCCTAAATATTCCAGCACCAACTGGATTTATACAAGCACCAACTTGTATACAGAAAACTCTGTGTTTTCCCGAGTATCACTCTGTCACCTTGTTTTCTAGCCACAACTAGATGGAAGATACAACTTCCAATATTCAAGCACCAACTTGAATATAAGAGGACCACAATCCTCCCTAGCACCACCCTTCCTCCGTGATTATGAATAAATGATTGACAAACAAACAATACATGTATTTCAATTGTTACCCCTTCTTCATTGTTCTGCAATTCTTCTCTGTTTCAAAAACTGTTTTGCAGTTATTCTCTACTTCATGCTATTATTCTCTTGCTTCATCCTATTTTTCTATTCTGCTATTATACTCTTGCTTCTGTCTATTTGGTGATTGTTACTCATCTCTGAGTTTTATCTCATGCTCTGCATTCTATCATTTTACCCTTCTTACAGTTCATCTCATTATTTCGGTTAGAAAATCCAACCTTGCACAGTCACTGCATCTTTCCTTTTATAAACACCATTCTCATCAGTTACACTTCGAATCTCCTTGGGAAAAGAAGAAACATCTCAACAACTGAATCCCCAACTGATCAAGAACCATGATTCGATTATGCTAACTGAAACGTAATTGAGCAATTAATCATGAAAATAAACAATGACCCTTCGATCATATTCATGATTAACCTGCACTGTTGGATTACAAATGATGGGTCTTGTTCTTACTCCATATGCCCACTGGCTGTGACCATGACCCTAATCAAAATGCCTTTCGCATTTCGCATATCGGCAATCCTGTGGTGAAGAGTCTCGACTCTTCATTTCGGTAATCCAGAGATGAAGAATCTTGACTCTTCATGTTGCGATCTCTGAAAAGGGGCTTAGCTCCGCTAGCTCCTCCCTCTCACATGACCACTGGCGGTGACCACATCCTATACAAAAAAGGGTGTTTCGCATTTCAGAATTCGACAATCTTGTGGGGAATGTCTTTGACTCCTCCAACTCGCGGTATCTGAAACTCCATAATGGAGTCATATCAATGGTCCACAATCCATGGTGATCGGGCGACTCTCCTCCGCCCCGGTACTTGAGCCTTCAGGCCTTTGAAGCTGATACTCCCAAAACAAGAACTCATGACGTGACGTCATTCTTGCATCACTCAATGATGTTTCAAGAGCTGAGTGGCTGCCACATGTCACTCAGAATTATGATTTCCAGTGGGATGAAAGGCCTAATCAATTTGACACTTTTCCTTATATTTTCATGCCACGTGTCCTTGCTGACGTAAGTTTCCACCTATCCTCACTGACGTGGTCTATCATGATCTACCTCATAGATCTGATGGCCCAGATTTGTCTTCAAGCCAGCGATTGAGATTATATCGTGATCTCGCATATCATGAGTTTGCGAGGTTAGGAGTCTCCTTTCTTTGACCTTTCAGTCAGTGAAATGTTGACCTCTTGCCACGTGTACTCTGCATCCAACGGTTCACGTCATTTCGCTACTTTGGAGTGTTAACTAACTTATGGGCTTATCTTCCTTGCAAATCCACTGGATACGATGGATGATGGGTACTCTTAAAGAAGATCAACGATCATGATCCTTTTGGAATGATCACTGACTATTTGTATCTTATCCTTTCCTCCCTTTTAACAAGATCCAACGGTTGATGTGAATCTTGTTTTAATCCGACGAATGACGGGATTTCTGCTAATCAACATTTCAACCTATTAGCCCCACTTTATCTATCCTTCCACTTTGAGAGGATCTGATGGCCATCGGGGATTCTAAAGGATCCAATGACCATTGTTGCTCTTCTGAGTTGATCTTTCCATTGCCATCAATGACAAACAAATACACATACTATGCCTCTGTTCGAAAACATGCCAACAATCTCCCCCTTTGGCACTGATGGAAACCCCTTGAAGAACATCCAACTTTACCATTGTATGATAAAATTTCTCCCCCTTTGACATCAATGTCAAAGAAGAAACAATCTCCCCCTGAGTTGTTGCAGTATTCTTTAGAGGTATCAGATATTCAACCAATACAAACTCCCCTTGACATGATGGACCCTCTTAGTTTGATAGTGAGGTCACGCCCAACTTCTGGCGAAGATATCCAAAAGGTGTTGTTGCTAACGATTTAGTTAAAATATCAGCTATTTGTTCTATGGAAGGAATATAATTCACTTGAACAATTCTGTTTGTAACTTCTTCTCTGAGAAAATGATATTTTATTGGTATGTGCTTAGATTTTGAATGAAATAAAAGATTGTTAGAGAGACTAATGGCACTAGTGTTATCACAATGAAGTGGAATGGGATCAATGTAAGTTACCTTCAAATCTACAAGAGTTTGTATCATCCATAAAATTTGTGTGCAACAAGTAGTAGCAACAATGTATCATGCCTCTGTAGTTGATAATGAAATGGATCCTTGTTTTTTACTAAGCCATGCTACTAATGAGTTACCCAGGAAGAATGCTCCTCCACTGGTGCTTTTTCTCTCATCAACACAATTTTCCCAATCCACATTTGAATACGCAGTTAACTGAAAGTTCTTATTTATGGGATACCACAGACCATATGTCATTGTGCCCTTCAAGTATTTGAATATCCTTTTGACAACTATTAAATGACTTTGTTTAGGAGATGATTGATAATGACCTACCATTCCGACAGCTTGCATTATATCAGGACAAGATGATGTGATGTACAGAAGACTGCCTATCATTGACCGATATGTTCTTTGATCAACATTAGGTGAAATATCATCTTTACCGAGCTTGCAACCAACCACCATAGGTGTACCAACAGGAGAAGAATATTCCATCTAAAATTTCGTCAACATCTCTTTCAAATATTTTTCTTGAGAGATAAATATTCCTGCAGAACTCTGTTTTACTTGTAAGCCAAGAAAGTATGATAGTTCTCCTATCATAGACATCTCAAACTCTGTTTTCATAGAGTTAGCAAACCACTGGACAGAGGGTTCATTAGTACAACCAAAAATAATATCATCTACATAAACAAAAACAACTAGTAAATTATCACCTACAGACTTAATGTAAAGATTGTTGTCAACAATACCTTTCTTGAATCCTTTGTCTTGTAAGAATTTTTCTAGTCCATAATACCAAGCTCGTCATGCTTGTTTCAGTCCATATAGATCCTTCTTTAGCTTGCATACATAGTTAGGATTATCTATTAATGAGAATCCTTCAGGTTGCTACATATATACTTCTTCCTCTAGATCTCCATTAAGAAATGGTGACTTAACATCCATCTGATACACTTTAAAGTTCTTATGACATGAATATGCAAGAAACATTATGATGGCTTCCAATCTTGCCACTGGTGCAAAATTTTCATCAAAATCCCGACCTTCAACTTGTGCATACCCTTTACAGACCAATCTGGCTATATTTCTAACAACTTGTCCTTTTTCATTCATTTTATTTTTGAACACCCATTTGGAACCTATTACATTCTTGTCTTTAGGTCTAGGAACAATCTCCCAAGTATTTTTCTTCTCAATCTGATCAAGCTTTTCATTCATAGCTATAATCCAATCATCATGCTGGCTGGCTTCATCAAAATTTTTAGGTTCAGCCATAGATAAAAAAGAAACATGAGATTGTTCCGAGTCTTTAATCAATTTCCTTGTTGTCTGAACTCCTTTATTTATATCTCCAATTATCTGATTTTCAGGATGATTCTTTCTAACAATTCTGAGAGGTGTTTTTGCTTCTTTTTGCTGGTTTGTATCAGTTGGAGTATTCATATCTTCATCTAATTCAAATTCTTTTCTTTCTGATCCTTGGACCCGTTCATCTTTGTTTTCAATTATATCTTATGTTCTTGGTTCAACACCGCTTACATTTCCTATCAAGATTTCTTCATCAACTTTTATGTCAATGAAATCAACCAATTTATGCAGCCTCTTATTGTAGCATATGTAACCTTTATTGTTTGTAGCATAACCTAAGAGTATACCTTCATCAGCCCTGTCATCATATTTGCCAATATTTTCATCATTATTCTTGATATAACATTTACTCCCAAAGACTTTAAAATGCTTGATTGAAGCAGGTCTTCCAAACCATAATTCATAAGGAGTCTTGTCATTTTGTGGCCTGAGATGAGCTTTGTTCAGGATATGAAAAACTATATGTATTTCTTCCACCCAATATGTCTGATAAATATTTTTTTCATTCATCATTGATCTTTCCATTTGCTGTATTGATCTATTCGGCCTCTCAACAACTCCATTTTGTTGTGGAGTCTTTGGGATTGTGTACTCTCTTATGATCCCATGTTTATCACAGAACTCTTTGAAGTTCCATGAGCTAAACTCTCCTCCTCTGTCAGATTTTACTGCCTTCAATATTTTTTCTATTTGATTCTCAGTTAGAGCCTTAAACACTTTGAATTTTTCAAATGCTTCAGATTTTTCTTTTAGAAAGGAAACCCATGTTAGTCTAGAATAATCATCAATAATCAACATAAAATATTTTTCTTTTCATGTACCTTTTTTCTTGATGGTCCACATAAATCCATATGTACTAACTGGAGAGGTTTTTCTGTTGAAGGAAAGGTTTTAGATTTGAACTGTATCTGAGTAAGTTTTCCTATCTGGCATGGTTTACAAACATAATCATATGGCTTTGATATCTTTGGAATATTCTTTATTGCCCCACTGTTTCTGAGCTTGATTATATGATCAAAATTTAAGTGTCCAAGTATCCTATGCCATAGTCAACTTTCATCATATTTTCTTAAATAACATTCTTCTTTTTCTTCTTTTAACACATAGAGATTGTTTTCTGTTCTTATCCCTTTTGCAACCAACTGTTCTGAATTCACGGACTTTATTTTACAATCATTAGAAGTAAAAACCACTTCACATCCTCGGTCATAGACTTGAATTACAATAAGTATATTATGTTTCAGACCATCTACAAATAACACGTATTGAGCTTTTCCTTTTCCATTACTCAGACTTACCATACCTTTACCTATTATTTTTCCTGGTGCATCGTTTCCAAAAGTTACATTTCCTGATTAATTTTCACTTAAAGTTAGAAACTTACTTTTATATCCAGACATATGTTTGGAACATCCACTGTCAATATACCAGGGATTCTTTTGTCTTTGGGATGATAACACTAGTCCACACCTGTCATCTTCTTTCTTCTTCCAAACCTTGAAATTTTCAGTAGTGGACTTCAAATCTGGCTTATAATTCCTTAAACGACAATCTATGGCTTTATGTCCATAGTTATGATAGACATAACATTATAGTTCATTGAATAACAGACTGTAACGATTTTTATTCTCATAACTGTTATTATGTTTGTTTCTTAGCTGTCTCAATCTTTGTTGTGGTAGATAATTATTCCTTGAATAACTTGTTTGCTCATATCTACATCTTAAAGAACAAGTTATCTCTTTGTGACAAAAGTTAGAAAAGAAAAAACAATATCCATAGAAAAATATTTTGTACCTCAAAAAAAAATGTCTTCTTTGAGTGGATCGATTTCTTTCATGCTGATAGTTTCTCTGATTAGTTCTAGTACCTTTTCATTCATTCCTTCTTGGTGGCTGATTTTCTTTCTTTGTTTTTGCAGAATGGTTGTTGTCAATGATTGTAGATTTAACAAATTTGATGGGTTCCATATTACTTGGATGATCACTACTTGATCCTTCTTCATAGCCCAAGCCAACTTTCAAGTTTGGATTCCTTTGCTGATTTAGAATGGAAGTTAGTTCTTTTGAGGCTTTAATACTTGACAGGTTTTGGTGATATAATGCCTTAAACTTCTCCATTTCTTTTCTGGTTTTCACTTTCTTCTAAGGCTTCACACCTTGATTTCTTCTCTGACAACTATTGTTTCAGTATGCCTTCTTTTTGCTTTGCCTCTTCTAACTCCACTTTTAGTAGAGAAAATTTTTCATCAGGTTTGTCAACATTCATTTTAAATTGCATCAAAAACTGTTTTAGTTTTCTCTTCTTACATCTGAGTCTGTCAATCTCTTCCAAGCACTGATTAATTCACCTTCCATATCCACCACAACTTATTCATCATCCATTTCATGTCCTGATTGTTCATCATCAAGATCTCCCATATCGATAAGCATAAAATCATTCACTTTCTCTTCAGATGATGAATCACTATCTATGTCTTCTGAGGAGTTTTCATTGTTTGCACACAAACTTTTATTTTTACTATATTTCTTGAATTTTTACTTCTTTTCATCATCAGGGTTCTGTTCCTTTTTATGGTGGGGACACTTAGATTCAAAGTGACCTATCTTACCACAATTAAAGCATTTGAAGGGAAGCTTTCCTTGATATTTTTTTGATCCTTTCTTTAAACTTCTCACAAATTTTGCCTTAATATCATCTAAATCTGAATTAGTATTCTTGTCTGATTTAAAAGATGCTTCTCTAGTAATGGATTTATCTTTGTTGATTCTCATTTCATATGCAGTTGGTGTTCCTAGGAGTTGATCAATGGACAGGGTCTTAAGATCATTTAGTTCTTCTATTGCAGAAACTTTTGGATTAAATTTATCAAGCAGAGATCTTAAAATCTTCTGAACCAAAAATGATTCTTCAATCTTCTCACCAAGACCCTTCATGGAATTCACAAGTTCTTCAACTCTTAAAAAGTACTTGCTAACTGTTTCATCTTCATTCATATTTAGTTGTTCAAACTTCAATCTATATGTTTGAAGTTTGGCATCTTTTACTTTCTCATTTCCTTCATAGTTGCTAACAAGTTTATCCCACATAGCTTTAGCAGTTTCAAGATGCATCACCTTTACAAACTCATCTTTAGCAAGTCCATTCAAGATAGCATTCATTCCCTTAGAATTAGAGCTAAACTCTAACTTATCATCCTTGGAGGCTAGCACAACGGGATTTGTATATCCAGTCACTACTACGTCCCAAACATCAACACCTAAGGCCATTAAGTATGTTCTCATTCTAACCTTCCAGAAGGAAAAATTTGTTCCATCAAACAAAGGAGGATTAGTGGCTAAAGTCCCTTCATGACTTGTCATGTTTAAGCTTACATATCTACCTTTGAATAAAAGGAACTAGCTCTGATACCAATTGTTGAAATTACTTAGACAACTGAGAGGGGGGTGAATCAGTTCTTACTGTGCTTAAACAATTTTAAGTCTATTAAACCATTTTTAATATTTCATCAAGTGACCATCAATATTATACATCATATGGAAAACATAAATAATGAGCATCAAGCACAGATAAGATATACACAAAGACATATTTTCATGAGGAAACCCATAAAGGGATAAAACCTCTTCTTCTTTGAAATGATAGGCAGTCTTTTAAGTTCTGTACATCATCTATGTTTGAGAACCAACTCAAAGTGAGGATACTACCTCTGTTTTACAAGATCCAACTTGTTGAGAGCACCAACTCTCTGGTTTCTCTAGCACCCACTAGAAGGAAGCACCAACTCCCTAAATATTCCAGCACCAACTAGATTTATACAACTTGTATACAGAAAAATTTGTGTTTTCCCAAGCACCACCCTACCACCCTGTTTTCTAGACACAACAAGATGGAAGATACAACTTCCAATATTCAAGAACCAACTTGAATATCAAAGGAATACAGTCCTCCCTAGCACCACGCTTCCTCCCTGATTATGAATAAATGATTTTCAAACAATCAATACAGGTATTTCAATTCTTACCCCTTCTTCACTGTTTTGCAATTCTTCTCTGGTTCAAAAACTGTTCTGCAGTTCTGCTCTGCTTCATGCTATTCTACTAGTCTGCTCTTGCTTCATGCTATTATGTTATTCTTCTCTTTCTTATGTCTGTTCGGTGACTGTTACTCATCTTTGAGTTTTATCTCATGCTCTGCATTCTATCATTTTACCCTTCTTACAGTTCATCTCATTGTTTCAGTTAGAACAACCAACCTTACACAATCGTTGCATCTCTTCTTTTATACACACCAGCCTCATCAGTTACACTTCGAATCTCCTTGGGAAAAGAAGAAACTTCTTAGCAACTGAATCACCAACCGATTAAGAACCATGATTTGATTATGCAAACTAAAACGTAACTGAGCAATTAATCATGAAATAAGCAATGACCCTTCGATCATATTCCTGATTAACCTGCACCGTTGGATTACAAATGATGGGTCTCACGCTTACTCCATATGCTCACTGGTTGTGACCACAGGCCTAATCAAAATTCCTTTTTCATTTCGCATATCGACAATCCTGTGGTGAAGAGTCTCGACTCTTCATATTGTGATCGTGGAAAAAGAACTTAGCTCCGCTAGCTCCACCCTCTCATATGATCACCGACGATGACCAAAGCCTACACCAAAAGGTATTTTCACATTTCGCATTTCGGTAATCCAGAGGTGAAGAGTCTTGACTCTTCATGTTGCGATCTTTGAAAAGGGGCTTAGCTTCACTAGCTCCTCCCTCTCACATGACCACTGGCGGTGACCACAGCCTATACAAAAAAAGGTGTTTCACATTTCGGAATTCGACAATCCTGTGGTGAATGTCTTTGAATCCTCCAACTCTCGGTATACGAAACTCCGTAATGGAGTCAGATCAACGTTCCACAATCCATGGTGATCAGACGACTCTCCTCCGCCCCAATACTTGAGCCTTTGGGACTTTGAAGCTGAAACTCCCGAAATAAGAACTCATGACGTGATGTCATTCTTGCGTCACTCAATGACATGTCAAGATTTGAGTGGCTGCCACATGCCACTCAAAATTATGATTTCCAGTGGGATGAAAGGCTGAATTAATTTGATACTTGTCCTTATATGCGTGTGCCATGTTTCCTTGCTGGCGTAAGTTGCAACCTGTCCTCGTTGACGTGGTCTATCATGATCTACCTCCTAGATCTGACGAACCATAATTGTCTTCAAGCCAACAACTGATATTATATCGTGATTTCGCATATTGTGAGTTCGCGAGGTTAGGAGCGTCCTTCCTTTGACCTTTAAGTCAGCGAAATGTTGACCTCTTGCCACGTGTACTCTGCATCCAATGGTTCACGTCATTTCGTTACTTTGGAGTGTTAACTAACTCTTGGTCTTATCTTCCTTGAAACTCCACTGGATATGACGGCTGACGAGTATTCTTAAAGAAAATCAACGATCACGATCCTTTTGGAATGATCAACGAATCTTTGTAGCTTATCTTGTCCTCCCTTTTAACAAGATTTGACGGCTGATGGGAATCGTGTTTTAATCCAACGAATGATGGGATTTATGCTAATCAACATTTCAACCTATTAGCCTTGCTTTATCTATCCTTCCACTTTGAGACGATCTAACGGCCATCGGGGATTATGAAGGATCGAACGACCTCTATTTCTCTTCTCTGTTGATCTTGCCATTGCCATCAATGACAAACAAATACGCATACTCTGCCTCTGTTCGAAAACATGCCAACAAGGAGAATGAGTTATGGAAAAACATAGAGCTTATCAAGATAAAATGAAATGTATTTTTGATAAAAGAGCAAAAGAACGTACTTTCCATCTTGATGATTTAGTGCTCAAATGGGATAAAAGAAGGAAAGAACAAGGTAAGCACATAAAATTTGACAACTTATGGTGCGTTCCTTTCATCATTTATTCTATCGAAGGAAAAAATGTTTTTTCATTAAAAAATCTATAAGGTGAAAATATAGTAGTGCCTATAAATGGGCGTTTCCTAAAACATTTCATGATTTTTTAATTTTATAGACAAATTCATTGTAAATACCATCAAAATAAAGTGTTTCTATTTATTTTTGAAATAAAACTTTAAACTAAAACTAATATATATA
>JZKD02S2435991.1:212273-231466 GCA_000966675.3 Picea glauca
GACAATACATATTATATTACATCAATCATCAATAAATCAATCCTTTGACATCAATCAATCACTTGACATCAATCAATCAAACCATTGGCATCAATGACAACATGATCCAACAGGAAGAACTGGGTTTCCACAGTAATCAGGGAATGGGAGGTGACCATTTTGTTCATCCTTTATTTATTGGTTCTATGTGTATTACTATGTTTTTTTTCTTTATTATCTACTTAGTGATTTCAAATTCATACTACCAATAGATTCCAATTTACCACAACACCCATTACTGTAACATGCATAATTATTGCACAATGATTATGCATAACACATCATTAATCTACAATGCATCCAGATAGAATTCATAAACAATCACATAAAAGACATTCAAACCAAGAGTTAACATGGTTCACCCAACTCTGGGCTACATCCACAATGGTTGGCTTCTTTATTATGCGTTTAGTAATTTCTTCAGGCTTGCACACTATGCTTAGTAAGATATGCCATGGTTATCTTTCTTCCCTCATAGCCTAGTCACTCTACAGTGCAAGCATCTCTCCCTCTCTGCATCATTTCTTACATTTAGGCATGGATTCCTCTCTTTTACAGAATAATAGTATAAAACATAGAACCCAAAACATGTCAGGAAGAAGAACCCTTATTCTTCCAAACCATTACATATTTATACATATAATATAGGGCTTAAAACCCTACTTGGTTCATCCCAAACACCCTATTACAATGCATGACTACTCCAGTTAATTGGTTGTTCGACTTCTTTTGCCTACTTTTTTGTATGCATGTTTATTTTTCACTTTGACTGCTTGTTCTTCCTACTTTTGTGTGTGTTTCCATATCTATCATGTCTAGTTGTCATCATTCCTTTTCTCCCCCTTTCCTCTCCTAATTTATCCTCTCCTTTATTCTCTTTTTCTCCTTTTATTCTTTTCTCACTGCGCATTGTTTTTCTGGATGTGCCTTTGTTTCTCACTATCCTCCTAGATGTGCCTCAGTTGTGCACTCCCTAGTCTCCCTTCTTCTTCTTCCTATGTGCACCTCTTCTACTCACTTCTTCTATACTTAGGAGTTTTAACAAATTTGTATCCCAAAATTTCCTGTCAAACATTCCCCCAACACTCACCTATGGCTCATCCTGAGCCACTCGGGCATGTTTCCTTCTCCTCCCTGCCTTAATGAACTTTTGGGAATCTTCCTTTGCTACCTCCACTTCCTTTAGGATTGTTGCCTTTGTTTTGGTGATCTCTTCACCCCCATATGCGATCAAGGTTGTAATTTTCTCTTATGCTTCATAAGCTACTTACTTTACCTTGTGTTGTGCGATAGCTAGGTCACTAATCAACCTCATTGCTTTTTCATGTATTGTTCTGAGGAATTTTTGAAGGATATTTTGTTGGTCCCTCATTTTCTCCACTTCCAGGTATGTTTTCCTCTGTTCCAAAATTGTTATCAAACATTCTGCTGGTGGAAGTGTAGTGATCCTTTATAAATCTTTTTGTGCCTTTTCCTATGCTTCTCTTAACTTGGCCTATACAACCT
Organism: Picea glauca; assembly: GCA_000966675.3. NCBI lineage: Eukaryota > Viridiplantae > Streptophyta > Pinopsida > Pinales > Pinaceae > Picea > Picea glauca. Next base: position 213,819 of record JZKD02S2435991.1, read on the forward strand.
TCACCTCTGGATATTAAACTAAGTCCATTCATATATGCACACTCTCCTCATAGATTTTAGCACACTATTCCTCTGTCTTCTTAATGTTAGTGACTGTTATCATTTCTATTATCTCTCTTTTGTCTCTGACTTCTGGAGGCATTCTTAGTGCCCTATGCAATTGTAGGTCTTCTATCTATGATTTGAATCCCTTGATGACTTCACTAATATTCAATACTTGTTCTTTCATAATAGCTTATACTACTATGGGGAATTCCACAATGGCCTTGTATAATTTCTGTACAACTTCTTGTGATTTCTACGCTATATTTTCAGCTTCATCATTTTCCTTAAGGTATTTTCTTACCCTTTCCTTGGGATCGTTCTTGTCTTTCATTACCTATTCCACTCATCCTTCAACTTCCTTCTTCTGTTGGAGTGTAGTGTCATATTGTTGCTACAACTTGGCTCTTATGTCCATCATTTTCATCATCTCCTGGTGTGCCTCATCACCTCTTCTCTTAATCTCTTTCCATAAGCCTATTTGCAAGTATTGTAACCTTTGTATTGACATCCTCGATACCACTATGTTTAGGTGTCCTAGCATATTCACCTATTCTTTTAATTCATAAGTTGGGAATTCAAGTGTGTTCGTCTTAATCTAGAGTGTTCTATGCTCGTATGCTAACTGGGTCAAGACTGGATGTGCACTCTCTGCTTCCTTCCTTGAAATAATGGATGATCCCCCCTCGGTACTGCTATCTTTTTCTAGGTTGTCAGCTACCAAGAGATGTTGGAGTGATGCCGAATGATTTTTTACTATCCTTTGTTTCTCTCTCTTCTTGGTTGCTTCCTTCATGATTTCCTCTGCAACATTATGTACTTGGTCCATATCATCATTGGTTGAAGTATACACTGGGGGTTCCTTATGTGCTTTAACCTTCTTGTGCATCCCTCCCACTATTTCCTTTCCCTTGTCCTTTTGTTTGAATCCTATCGTGGGGACTGTCTGTTGAACTTCCACTAAGGATGGGCCAGGCATATCTCCTGCACGATTGTTTTGATCATTCCCCTACTTTTCATCGGGTTCCTTGTCACTCTTATCCTACTCTTCTTCCTCTTCTAGGTGCCCTATTTTCTCTGCTAGTGTTTTCCATTCATCGTCCAATTCATTCAAAATTAGGCATGTATCTTCTAATGTCAACTTATAGTTGGTTGGAAACCACTAGCGCGTTGGTTCCTTCTTTGCATGAAAATACATGTGGTCAATGCCTTCTTTAAAATGTGTGATATCCTTATATGTTTCCATCATCTCAGTTGATATGCATGGTGTGTGTGCAACTAGATACATGGTATTTTCCAAGTATACAAAAAATGTGGCATTATTATCCCATTTTATTCTCTTAATCGTCGTATTCCATAAGTTGGAATACCTCTTGACCATATTTCCTCTGCCTAATGTGCCCATGTGGTGATAGTAGCCAGGTTCCTACCACCCAACCAGCGTAATCAAAATCAACAACCATGCATAGTGAAATTTGATTCCCTTTTCCTATGCCTCAATACAATCTTGCAAAAATTGGTTCACCAAGAAGGTGGCCTAGTTTATTTGAATCCCTTCGATAGATTTTTCTGTAGCTACAATTATTGCAGTTGGTAATTCATCCTTCCTACATTTGTGTAGCAACTTGCAAGCCAACACCTGCATTTCAAATCAAGCATTTTCATCATTGATGTTTTTAACATCGAGTCCTCTTCTCCCCTTAAAAGTTTGGAACTTTTCCTTCATCGATTTTGAGAGGGATCTCTCTCCTTCCTTGTTGAAAAAAAGGTTAGGATCCTCACCCACATTTGGGAGCCCTGTAATCCGCGCAATTAGTGAAGTGTCAATTGACACTGGGGGGTCAAGCCATAGTGTCCCTCAATGGACGCAGTTGAGCAGTACCTTCACATAAGAATTAATTTCAAAATTGCACTTGAAATGTGGAATCTCCAATAGGTTTAGTATGCCCACATTTTCTAGTATGATTTCCCACAATTGGTTCTCCAACACTATTTCTCACCTTCATGGTACGGTCTTAGCACACAAATATTTTCCTTGGACAACTTTGGCAATTTTTTCTAATCGATGATATGATGATCCATGAACTTGAGGTTGGAAATATTTCCGACCATATATCCTTTAATGCTTACACCAGGTGGGATTAATGATGTTACCAACGATTATTTCCCATTTTCTAGTACGTGGATTGGTGGTGCGTTATCCATCTTTGATTGGTGGTGCGTTATCCATATTCGATGGTATGTAATTTCTATCGAATATTTCCTCTGAAGCCAGAGCCAAAGATTTAGGTATTTCTTCCACCTCTTATGTAACTTTTGGGAATTTTGACTATTTTCGCGTTGTTTTTTATGGCGCTCCAACCTTTCGCGTGGCCATTTGTCTTGTGGGACAAGTTTTTTAACTAGCTCTGCAACTGTTCTATAATAATTGTAGCTCGACTCTGATGCACTCAGATTCACTCTGGTTTTCTCTAGTTCGCTCTCTCTTGCATGCAATAATTATTTATTCTTAGGGACCCTCCATTGTTTTTGTGCCTTCTTTCCAACTATACATGTCTCATCCCACTTTAACTAACTTGTCTAATACGCCAACGTGGTTAATTAATGGTTAGATAAACTCGACTTTATTACCAAATCCGTCATGTGATTTTCTTCTCATACTGCCAATCTATCGTGATTTATGGTGGCTTTTACCATTTAAGTTTATACGATTCCTTTATTGCCACTCATTTCTACTTCATAGTCACGATTTCCATGCTTTAATGATTTTAACAGTCTTGTCAGTGTCAAACTGTGGAATTGTTCTTGCTTTTTCATCTATGTACTTCACAATTTTTTTCTTCTGTGTATTTTTTTCTAAATTTCTATAGTTCTAATATGATGTGTTATAACCATTCCTTTGGTGAAATATCCTATGCCTTGTACTCTATAATATTTTTCCTTTTTCTATATCTACTTTTTTTATGTGTTTTTTCTTCCGACTATAGTACAACTACTATGATACATGTGTTCTAGTGTGGCCCATATTACTGCACAGACTGTCATCCATCTCTATAGATTTTCAACTAACTTCCATTCATCATTCCTCCAAGGACTTATCATTCAAGGTTTTGAAACTTCCCATCACCTATCTCTTTTACATGTTGAATCACATAGGGTACTAACCATTGAATTTTAAACTTTCCTGGATGTTGCATAAACTTGTTTTCATAAAGTAAGACTAAATTCCCCTCTTGAAACGTTTCTTGTTTAATGTGTCTAGAATTCCAATCCTTCTCTCTTGCCTTCTGAACTTGCTGATGGAATCCTACGAGAAACCGATCTTCTTCAAGCTATACTAATTGTGCCAATATCTCATTTATTGCACTAGAGACCTATAGATCAGCGATTGTTGCAATTTGCAAGCTAGGTAGAATAAAATCCATTAGCATCTCTTCTTCTTTCACATAGACCAACTTGAAAGGTGTATAACCTGTGAAACGTTTACTTGTATTCCTATAAGCCCATAACGTTGCATGAACTCTTAAGTCCCAATTGTCTCTCCCTACATTGCAAATTTTTCTCAAAGCATTCTCCAAGATTTTATTGAAATATTTCACTGTTCCATTGGCATAAGGGTGATATGGGGTACTCTTCTAATGATGAATTTGAAACTCCTCACTCAATGATCCAATTTTCGTATTCAGAATGTGTGTGCCTTTATCACTGAGTAATATGGACAAAAATCCAAACCTTTTGACTACATTCTCAAACAAAAATCTCGCAACAATATATGTGGTGAAGTCTATAATCAGTGTTGCTTCTGCCCATATTGTCAAATAATCCATCATAGTGATTATATACCTATCCCTTGATCTCGTTTCCTATAGATTGATTGGACCTACAAAGTCTATGGCCCATTTCTCAAATTCTTGCAAGGTAACTTGTGGATTCAAAGGCATTTCATCCCTCCTAGATGGATTTCCCACACTTTGACATACATCACATTACTGACAATATTCCATAGCATATTTGTGAAGTGTAGGCCACTAAATCCCCATCCAAAAAATATTTTTTGGAGTTTCTCTCCCTACATAATGTCCTCCCGCAATCCCATCATGTGATTCTTCGAGTATCATTGGTATTTCATGTTCCCACACACAACATCTCAATATTTCATCTGCATCCAACTTGTATAAATTCCCTACAATCAACTAATAATCTACTAATTTCACTATGTTGGGAGCAGGCCAATTTTTGAGGAAAAGAAGCACATGAAAATTAGATATGCATGTAGGAAAATCAATACGTGTAAGGAAGACGTGCATGCAGGAAAATAAGCACGTGTAAAGCAGACATGCATGTAGGAAAAGAAACACGCTCAAGACAAACGTGCATGAAGAAGAGGAAAGCATGCAACGAACTCATGCAAGAAGACCTAGCCATGATAGTTTTAGGGTTTTGGTAAGAGAATGTACTGAATGGTAAGCCAAAACCATGTATAAGTAGGTACCTAGGAGGTCTAGGTTGGGGTTCTTAGGGGGATTGTTGGAATATGTTTCCTATTTGGTTGGTTATTATTATTGTGTTGTTTGATGACAAAACAACTGTAAAACGATATTTTATGTAAGTTGTTGAGATGAAGAGAGGAAATAGGGTATATCTTGAGGGTTAGATCATAGGTAGAGGAGCCTAGTGTGGTCTAGTCCTCCTCATTGTAGATATCAACCTATCCGAGGAGAATTGTAATGCATGCGGCGTTGTAGTTTTGGAAACACCATAATAAAAGAGAAGAGTAGCCAAATATTTGTGGACGTAGTCTAAGAGGGGTGAACCATGGTATACCATGTGTTATGTGATTGAATATTGTGTATTTCCATACTGTCAATGATTAGATGTTAGACAAATGTGTGAATGACTAGTTAGATATGCTATTTTGTGTGCATGAATAAGAATGAAAGTGTATTCAATATAAGTTGAATGTTAAACTAAATATTGAAGATCAAATAGTTTAATCCCAGATCCCCACTCATTCCCAGGCTTCAATCCCTTGAGTGTTGCAACCACCAATAGAACTATCTTGAGTGAGACTGCGCAGTGCACTGTGTTTCCTTCTGCTTTACCAAAGGGGCCGATAGTTTTAAAGGGATTTTGTTAGAAACCAAGATAGAATTGAACCTGGGTCATCCCAATAAGGGTAGAAAGAGAGAAGTAAAAGAAAACAAATGGTTATGTTTCCAATCAAGGTGAAGAAAGTAAATATTGGGACAAATGATAATCCCAAAATGGCCAGTATTGGAGATTACTGGGATGAAAAAATAGTATAAATAATAATAGAGTTGTTGCGTGAGTAAAATGACCTATTCCCAACAACCTTTACAGAGATGAAAGGCATAGAAGGAGGGATGGGATATATGAAGATAACTCTCAAACCTGAGGCTAAATCAGTCACTCTGCGACCGTATAGACTGAACCCAATATATAAGGAAAAAGTAAAAGAAGAAATTGACAGAATGTTGGAAGCTGGAATCATAGAACCAATATAAGAATCAGAATGGATAAGCCCTATGGTATTCCAGGAGAAGAAGAAAGGAGGCATATGTGTCAATATGAGAAAGATGAATGATTCTTTCCTACATGACCCTTTTCCCACCTCTTTCACAGATGAGGTATTAGAGAATGTTGGAGGCCAGGAAGCATACTCATTCATAGATGGATTCTTAGGCTACCATTAGATCAAGATATCTCTAGAGTTTAGGTACAAGACCATTTTTTCTACAGAATGGGGATCCTACCAGTACACAGTCATTCGTTTTGGGTTATAGAACACACCAACAATATTCTCAATAGTAGTCATAGATTCGTTCAAAGAATTCATTCATCAAGTTTTAGAAGTATATCTGGAGGATTGGAAAATCTACAGTCTGTTGAAAGATCATGTAGATGTGTTAAGGATGATTTTAGAAAGATGCAGGTAGTGTCAGATATCATTAAATATCAAGAAGTGCATCTTTGGGACACCTTTTGGGATACTATTGGGACATATAGTCTTTAAACAAGGGATATTGGTGGATCCTGCAAAGGTTGCAGTCATTGTTAACTTACCACCACCCAAATCAATACGTCAGTTGAGAGAAACACTGGGACACACATGATACTACAGGAAATTCATAAAAGAGTATACACAGATCACTGTGCTGATGGAGAAAATCTTGAAGAAGGATAGTAAATTCCAGTGGAATGAGGAATGTTCGCGAGGTTTGGACACTCTAAAAGAAAAAATCGTCACAACACCCATACTAGTATTCCCAAACTGGGAAAAGACATTTCATGTGCATGTAGATGCATCATCCATAACACTTGGAGCTATTCTAGTGCACTTAGGAGTGGGAGAGTTAGACCATCCTATAGCATTTGCAAGAAGAAAACTATCAAAATCAGAGAAGAACTACAATACTACAGAGAGAGAAGGCCTAGGAATGGTATATGCACTGCAAGAATTCAGACACTACCTACCTGGGAAACACTTTAAAATGTTCACAGATCATTTTTCCCTCAAGTACCTAGTCAATAAGCTAGGGTTGTAGGGGAGAATCTGTATATGGTTATTGTTGTTACAAGATTTTTCAATTTGAAGTGAGAGTCAAACCATGAAAGTTGAATGCAAGACCCGATCACCTCTTGAGGATCACTAATGGAGAGGAACCTACCAATTTAGAGGACAACTTACCTAATGCACAGTTATTTTTAGTCCAAGTAGTTGATGAATATTTTGTTGACACCATTGAATACTTGAGTACAGAGACTGTGCCACATGAATTCAACACTTCGCAAAAGAAAAATCTGGTAGTTAAAGTTGTAGACTATCAATTGATTGCAAGACACTTATACAAGATTGGTGCAAATAGTATGTTGAGAATATGTGTACTAGAACATGAAAGGCCTAGGATTTTATTAGAGGATCATGAGGGAATAGATGGAGAACATTATGCAAAAAAATATAGCACGCAGAAGGTATCGCGTGAAGGAATATGGTGGCCGACCATTCGGAGAGATGAAAAGGACTACTGTCAGAGATGTGATGTATGCAAGAGGGTTGGAAAACCTAATAGACGGGATGAGATTCCCCTAAGACCACAAGTAACCATGCAAGTATTCGAAAAATGGGAAATAGATTTTGTGGGACCAATTCACCCACCAAAAAAAAGGTCAGGAGCAAGGTATATCATTACTGCAATAGATTACTTAACGATATGGGAAGAAGCATCACCAATAAAATATTGTAGCGCAGAGACAACAACACACTTCCTATTTGAGAAAGTGATCACTAGATTTGGATGCCAAATAATTTTTATGAGTGACAAGGCACTCACTTCATCAATAGTAATATCAAGGCTATGAATGAGGAGTTTAAAGTCCATCATCAAAAGAGTACACCATATCACCCTCAAGAAAATGGAACTGTGGAAGACTTTAATAAGATCCTAAAGAATGCATTGACAAAGATATTCAATGTCAATAGGTATGATTGTGATTTGAACATACCTGCAGTATTATGGGAATAAAATACTACTTGCAAAAATCTGATAGGATAGACACCATTCAGGATGGTGTATGGAAAAGAAGCAGTGGTGCCATTAGAATTTTTGGTACCTAGTCTGCGCGTAGCAACAATAACCAACATGATAGAACGAGGTGCAATACAAGAAAGTCTAAGTAAGTTGATGGAGATATAAGAATGCATGATTCTATAAGGATTTCAAAAAGAAGTATAGAAAGAAAGGGGCAAATCTTGGCATGACAGACATATCAAAAGGAAGAGTTTCAAGGAGGGAGACCTAGTCTTGGGGTATGACAGTAAATTTCTTCAGCATCCAGGAAACTTCATAATGCATTGGTTAGGACCATATGAAGTGAAGGCTATCACAGAAGGGGGAGTTGTATATTTGAAAGATTTAGGAGGTAGAGAACTCAGAGGAATCATTAATGGGAATCGACTGCAACTGTATAGGGAAAGTTGACCTCCTATTACTTAGAAAGTTGCCACACAGTAAGAAGATATGTATATAGTGTATTATAGTAGAATTAAGGGAGAGAAAATGAGAAAAACAAAAAAAATAAGAAAAAGAAGGAAATCCATAAAAAGTAAAAAGGGGGATAAAAATAAAAACCGATCAGTGCACATGGAGGGTCTTGACAGAATAGAACTGGTAGGACATAACAATGCATTGCAAGAAAACCAAGGTTTGAAAACACTACACGCAGAAGATAAGTTAATAGGTAGAATGGTACAACTCATAGGAAACACCGCAAAAAGTGAAAAAGTGGCACCTATCAGTGCGACACATGTGTCACTTCTCCGTCCCACTATAAAGCCAAAAAAGGGGGGGAAGCAACCCATTGTGTTATTTTCTAAGGAGAAGTACGCAGAGCTAAGTGGAAGAGTAATAGAGTGCGAATTTGTTCTACCATCTATCGATTTGGAAGCCTATAGTTCAGATTTATTCTCCATGTCAACACTGAGGGTTGGAGCGTCGAGTAGAACCAGACAAAACACATGTAGTAGAAATTGGGTGCCACAAACCAGAATAAATGAGATGCCCACAGTGGTCGATGTGGATGAAATCCACACAACGGAGTACGAGAAGACCACATTGCATGTGGAATAGGAGAAGGAACCCACATAGGAGTCCGAGAAATCATAAGAGGACACCGAACAGACGTAATCTGATGTGTCAAGGGGAAATGGTCCGCAACAAGAAGAATCAGCCATGGGTTCCATGAAACAGGGACTAAAGATGAAACAAGAGCATGAAACAGAGTAAGAAGCCATACCATAGGGTGGGGTATCATCCCCACAAGGGAAAAAGAATTTGAGAGAAGAAAGCAGTGCGCAGAGCATACAAGGTACACACGAAGAACTAGGTATAGTGATGCCAAAATTTCCCAAGCGAGTGAAGACCGACGATAATGTGGTAGGAGGAGTCAATAGCCTTAAATACTCTAACCATGATGTCTTTGATGCCATAAAGTTCCCAGATTTGGTAGCACAGAGCTATCTAGAGAGAAGGGGAGAAGACCCATCCAACGCACCACTGTTGGAGCCTATGTAGCAGATCTTGGGACTGTACAACACTGACATCATGAACCTATTAGACATATCACACTTCAGGCACGAGAAACACATAAATGGATGTGTGAAACAACTATTAGAAAGGGTGAATGGAGGAATATTATGGATGGATAGCCCAATGCCTATCAACATCTATCTCATCACAACTATTATAGGGATACCCATAGATGGGGAGAATCCATAACAATACCTAGAAGACAAGATAAAGGAAAAATCCATATTAGATGAGATCAAAGAAAAGTATGATGCAAAAATGGGTAAAAGAGGTATCACGATCAATGACATCAATGATCCTATGACACGATTTGAAACAATATTGCTCAATTTCAAATTAATGCACAAGTGCCAAAAATAAGAAGTGTCCGCAGGAGTAGTAGCAGTCGCGACACAGTGCGCAAAGGGGATCTAGATGAGCTTGGCCTCTTACCTAATGAAATTGATTCTTGAAGACTTCAAGGATGCACAATATTGGGGCTCTAAGTTCCACTACTTGTGGTTACTCATCCTCATTGCACTTATGGGGTGGTAGAAACCTACATACACTATGTTCTTGCCAAGGACAGGAAAATGTGGCGCAGTAATCTACACATCACTGTGAAGAACAATAGATCCTAAGGTGAATAAAGTCAACAATGACATGTTCAATCAATACTTAACAAATATCTAGAACAAATTGGTAGACACATAAAGGATCTCACTAGAAACTGTCTAGGAGTTTGGACAGATAGCCAATTTCCAGGCATCACGTCACAACATGTGGCTAAAGGAAAAGAAGGATCCATCCAAGGAGTGGTTGCATCTGAATTATTTTGTGACAATGTAGGGCATCGACATGGATGTATAATATTGGTCTGAGGAGTGGAAAGTGCCAGAGATTCCAAGAGAAACACCATCAATACAAATCCAGAAGCAAGGAAACACAGTCCCCATGCAGCAGATATGAAGGAACGGAGCTAACCAAAAAAATAAGACAACAATAGGTACAATGGGGGAAAGAAGATCAATTCAAAAGAAAAGAAGGACACAAAATAAGTCACAGTGTGGTCCTACATAGGGTCCACCAGAAACAAAGAAGACACCAAGAGGACCAACAGAACAAGTGAGCACAAAAGAAGTGTAGACGAAATCAAAAGATGTAGCCATAGAAGAAGAAGTTGGGAAGGATACAACCATGGATGCACAGATGATAGATGTATCTAAGCCATCAGATGCCCAAAGTAAAAGGATAGGGGAGCAAGAAAGTGGCGCCAGGAAGAAGGAAAAGGATAACAAAAAACCAATGGAAACATCATTGACACAAGATGATGTAGATATGATGTCCACGACAATAGAGTATCGACTATGAGGCATGTGGGAGAACGCTAAGAATCATAGAGATTCAATTTCAGAGAAAATCCAAGAGCTGAAAACCTCGCTGGGGTAGTTAAATGTCAAAACAAAGAAACAACAAAAAAATACAACAACACCAATGAAAGAAGATTTACCAATGGGCGAGACAGTGAAGATCATGGCGTAGGGGAGTGTAAACTTCAGGATTACTCCCGAAATGTTTTTCATGGATGAGGAGACAATGAATAGGTCACTGCGATAGATTGAGATGATGAAATTGGTGCTTCCCAAGATTCCAACTAAAGCAATGTATAAATTACAAGTGACCATCACGTTGGAGATTCAACGCAGAGCAAGGCTAGATGCGACGAACTTACAATTGGTGTAGGAAGACAACAACTCATTGAATGAATCACTTAGACATGAAGGGAAGGAGATAAATATAGAAAAAAAAAACATGGAGGAGATGGAGAAATGAATAAGTGGAGTATTTCAAGCCATCCCCGACATCGCAGAATCGGAGGAAGCATTTGTTGAAGAGAATATGAGGAAAATAGCACAAGCCCTGGTGGAATATAAAGAGAATATCAAGGAACTGGAGGAGCCCGAAATACCTATGAATCCTTCGATATTCTGAGTGCAAAGAGAGCAAGAAACAATAGCGGTTGCATAAAACATTGTGCAGAACATACATAGAATGGAAGAACTATTGGAAAATAGAGGTCAACTATGGACACAACTATTAGAGGAAGGGAGCCTACAAGAGTTGGCAAGGAAAGGAATATAAATTGCATGTAGCAATGGATGATTTCAAGCAAAAATAGAGGACAATGTCATAGCTAGAGAAGATCAAGACCTCAGCAGAAATGAAGAACCTTCAGTCAGAAGAAAAAGTGGTGCAGGCACAAAAGATTGCATGGAAGGCTCAGTTGGAGCCCCTACAAGAAAATGTAGAACAATTGGTTGTGGAAATTGACGCAGCAAAAGTGCACCTAGAAACAATAGGCTTGGAGGTGGGTGAGATATTACGACCACTAGTCACTGTGAAGGTGGTCGAAGCCATGTCATCAAGGAGAATCTATGATCAGGACCAGTGCCAATGAATAACAGATATGTATGAATCACTGACACAAGGAGTGATTGACATTGGAGTTAGGTAGTGACTCAAGATGAGTCACGATGTTAGTGTTGGGGGCTTGTTGGGCACAAAACCAATTTTGAGGAAAATAAGCACGTGAAAAGAAAATGTGAATGCAAGAAAAGCATCACATGTAAGGCAGACATGCATGTAGGAAAATAAACATGTGTAAGGAAGATGAACATGTAGGAAAAACAACATGTGAAAGAAAAAAACACATGTAGAAGAGGAAATCATGAGAGACACACATGCAAGAATACCTAGCCATGATAGGGTTAGGGTTTTGGTAAGAGAATGTAATGGATAGTAAGCCAAAAAAATGTATAAGTAGGTACCTAGGAGTTCTAGGTCGGGGTTCTTGAGTGGGGGGGTGTTGTTGGAATATGGTTCTTGTTTGGTTGGTAATTGTTACTGTGTTGTTCGACGACAAAAAGATTGTAAATCCAATCTTTTATGTAATATTTTGAGATAAGGAGATGAGATAGGGTGTATATTGAGGGTTATATCACAGGATGAGGAGCCTATTGTGATCTAGTCCGTCTCATTGTAGATATCGACCTGTCTGAGGAGAATTGTAATGTGCATGGTTATGTAGTTTTGGAAACATCATAATAAAAGGGCAGAGAATCCAAATCTTTGTGGACATAGCCCAGGATGGGTGAAACACGGTAGACCATGTGTTATGAGATTGGATATTGTGTATTTCCTTACTATCAATGATTAGATGTTAGACAAATGTGTGAATGACTAGTTAGATATGCTATTTTACATGCATGAATAAGAATGAAAGGGTATTAAACATAAGTTGAATGTTAAAGTAACTAATGAAGATCACAAAGTTTAATCCTAGATCCCCACTCATTTCTAGGCTGCAAGCACTTGAGCATTGTATCCAACGATAGAACTATATCGGGTGAGACTGCACAGTGCACTCTATGTACTACATTTCCTTCTGGTTTACCAGAGGGGTCGATTGTTTTAAAGAGGTTTTGTTAGAAAACAAGATAGAGCTAAACCTGGGTCATACCAAGAAGGGTAGAAAGAGAGAATTAAAAACCAACACACTAATAGTTGGTTCTTCTGCACAACCATTATGTCTGATGGAGCCATTATTATACTTATAAAATGTATGATGTCCAAAAAATAATCATCCACCATTTTAACCGAAAATAGTTGTGCATATGGAAAGTTATCATCTAAATTTTCTACATCTTCTCTTGACAGTATGCATGATAGATGATATGGTCTTGCGTTCAGCTTCCCTAGTTTTACTACCACCTTAAAATCATATTCTTGGAACAATAGTGGCCATCTGCATATTTACTCCCACAACACCATGTTGTTCACTAAGTATTTTAATGAATATGGATCTGTATACATATTAAAGTGAGACCCCAATAATGTTTGTTCTTTTGTAGTGCATACACCATTTCCAATCCTTCTCGTTCTGTGGTAGTATAATTCTTCTCTGCTATGGACATTTTCCTAATTGCAAAAGCAATTGGGTTATCTATGTCTCCCTCCATGGTTGAGATAGTACTGCACCCAATGCTATGGACAATGCATCTACATGAAAATGGAACTCTTTATTCCAATATGGAAAAATCAAAATCAGTGCAGTCACTATTGTTTTCTTTAAGGTGTCCAAACCTTTCTCATAGTACTTGTTCCATTGAAACTTTGCTTCCTTATTTAGTAAATTTTCCATTGGTTTTGTGATATGCACGTATCCATTAATAAAAAAGTTTGTCATATCCTATGTGACCCATATTTTCCATCAGTTTTCTAACTGATGTAGGTGGTTCTAACTCCATAATTACTGCAATCTTGGTTGGATCTACTAGTAATCCATATTTGCAAACTACATGTCCCAACAAAATTCCAAATGGTGTGTGAAACATGACATCGTATACACCTATATAACATCATCCTGAGTACTTCTATGTGATCCTTCAGTAGAATAAACACGGTCCAATCATCTAAGTATAATTCTAGGAACTTATGAATAAATTCCTTGAACGTTGCTACAAAAACTCTAGAAAACACTGTAGGGGAATTCTTTAGTCCAAAGGGCATTATTGTATATTTCTAAATTCCCCAATCTATCATAAATGTAGTCTTGTGTCGATCCTCCTGTGCAATATTTGCATGATGGTACCTCGAGAATCCATCTGTGAAAGAATAAGTCTCTTGGCCTCCTACATTCTCCAGTACCTCATCTGTGAATGGTGCTAGAAATGACTCATGTAAACACGCATAATTCAACTTCCTCATATCCACATAGATCATGATTCCTCCTTTCTTCTTTTATTCCACTACCATTGGACTGATCCACTTGGATTCTTGTATTGGTTCATTAATTCCTGCATCCAACATCTTGTCGATTTCATATTTCACCTTCTCTGTGTACTTCAAATTTAACCTGTAAGGCCACTATCACACTGGCTTGGCACCTGGTTTTAGTAGAATATTCATTTCACCTAAGTCTATATATATCCCATTCATCTTAGAAATTGTCATTGAGAATAGGTATTGATATTTTCACAAGAAGTATGCATATTTTTCGATTGTTTCATCACTCCAGTAATCTCCTATCAATGCAAACTTGTGATCCTCTTTCATCCCAATGTTTACCTTTCACGTCTTTATTGGCTCTGTGTACACAATGGAATTAATTCAAGTCCTTCTACTACTCATTCTCCTTATGTTTTAGGTACTTGTACATTTCTTGGATCTTCCTCATCGTATTCTTCCTTAGCCACATTGTAACACTCCAATAACTCATGGAAAATCATACTATCCCTATGCGCACTCCACACTGGTACCATCTCCATTGGCCCTTATTTTGAGAATATATTAGTTTGAATAGCTTATAATGCTACATCTATTGATGGATATTCATGTTGAAATGTAAATGTAACTTTGAACCTCTAGACCAACTCATCCCATCTTGATGTCTCTCTATGCATTTCCAATTCAAATACTAGTTCTTCAAAATTGTGTCCAGTGTGTGTATAAATATATGCGTCCATTATGTCTCTAGTACTAAACTCCATAAAGTCCTGCATAGTTCAACATGACCTACTAGATCACTCTCTTTGGTATACTTATGCGCAATGTTTTCTACCTTAGTACTAAACTTATTTTCACGAGTCTTCAGCATTGTGACTAATCTTTTATTTCTTCTATGTGTTGAGCCCACCATCTAGCTGGAGTCACTTTTAGGAAAACATCTAATGCTAAAAAACGTTTTTTTTGGGTACCTACAACTCAAATTAATTTAAAAACAAACGTATATCAGTTAATCCATCATAAATGGGTGGATCACATAGCTCTATTCCAATCTAGTGAAAGAATCAGGTTATGCATGCACATTTTCTAGTCGAAAATTCTTGCATACTCTACTGCCAATGCTCTAGACCTTCTTCAAATTATTATGCACACGAACTGATACTTATCCAACTAAGCACACCACATGTATTTGGATTGACATAATACTCCATCTGTACAGTCATATTATAAAAATTTTCAATGTCATTTCCTCTTGTTGGCTATATGTATATCTTTCCTTCTGATGGGTCCAAGGGTGAAATAAATTTCAACTCTCCAACTTCAAATATCATCTCACTCCTCTTCAAGTTAATGATCACCTAGTTATCAAAATCCCACTGTAGCCCCATCAGTGTTGGATATGGTTTATTTTCATCCATGATATCAATAACTTCAAAGTCTTTCACACTATGCACCCCATCTATGTTCACAGGTACTCCTATCAGACGACCAATCAATAGTATTTTGTGTTGATCCTCGAGCCTTTAATGAATATGATACCATACTAGATTTGGTTTTCCCATCATCTCCCATGTATTCATAGGTAAAGAATTCACGTCCAACCCCAAGTACAATATAACATTATCCACATCATACTCCCCAATTTGCGCATTAAATCTAAATTCTCTGTTGGTCTTGTTCCTGCACAGTACCTGATTCACCACCCTTTATGTGATGGGATTTTCCCTTCCTCATGTGCAGTGATCAATCATGCCATATAGTGTACTCAATGCAGTTTCATATTGTTGGCAGCCAACTCACATTTTTCCATGATCCTATAAGTTTCCTACACCTATGTCTTGCAAGCATCAAGTTTTGTCGCAATTTTCAAATAAACGACACTTTCATTTCTTGCGACATTTACACATTTATCTTTGTTAAGTTTTCACGACTGTAAGCGTGAAAACTTCTCCTTTCGAAGTTATTTTTCAATCATTATCTGAAATGTGGATATTTCTTTTGTCCTTATGCCTATTGCGCTCACCTTTCATTGATCATTACACGACTGGCAATATCGTTTGATCGGTTCTCATACTTCGATTGATTGTATAACTTGGTTTTATTGAAGGCATTTAGCATTTGGATTTGCACTTTATATGACTTGCCTAATCATTGATTCTATGAAATGCATCGGGGTTTGATTAATTTTTTTATATATATATGATATGATCCTTATGTTGATCTTTTTATAATTTTTGGCTTGGCAACTATTATGAATATCATTTGGCACCTTGGCTAAACTTTTGATTATATGCATTGGCGCATAGTTGATTTTGGTTTTTTGTTTGTACGTCGGATGTTTGAACACCATGGAATAACATTTGTGTGTATTGGCATACACATTTCATTTCATTGGTTGTACACATGGCTTAATGGTCGAACTATTATTATGGAGTGAATAGCTATGAGATTTGGCGGTTGTACTTGGGTAATGAATATTATGCATGGCAGACTCCACCACCCTCGCATGCGCGCATTAATGCTTACCCCTTTTGCTCGTTCATTGCTGTTAGACCGAATAGCTATGCTCCTGTGTGTGTTGGTGAATTCAAACCCTTCCCTTACCATGCTTTCGGCTCCATGGCCCCAGTCGTGAGAGTTGAACCCAATGGCAACCAGACCCTGTTGATGTTTGACAGTGCCCGCCAAGATTTGGCAGACAGTGGATGGCTTACCTTCGTGAAACAATTCGAGGGTTTTAACCTTTGTGTAGCTCGATTTCCATGACCTTTGATGGCTGTCGAGCCAAAGTAGGCGATGTACAGTTAGAGATCGATGAACAGTTCATCAGCTCAGCTACGGGGTTATCTACTTCTGGACAGCGGTGGTTTAAGAATTGCAAGGTCAAGGAAGTGTCGTGGACATTGTTGCTTCAATCGCGCAAAATCACCTCCTGTGATAGAGGTATGCCTGTGACTATGCTTAAACAACGATGGCACGATTTGTTAATGATAATCAAGTAGTTCGTCACCTGCGAAGGCAGATACGAGCTTGTATTCCTTTATCACCTGCGTCTATTGATGATTTTTATAGGTTATCCTCTAAACATGTCATTCTATTTTCATTGGAGCTTGTATAAGATGTCCAAAAAATATAAGAGGCACAAGGCTGACAACATCTTATTTCATCATGGGCTTATTAAGCTCATTGTTGTTTATCATTTGATTTTGCTTGGTGATAGTTGGAAGTCCTTCATCGCCCGTAATGTCTTTGAGGACAACGACCCTGTACAGATTGATAAATTTGTGGTAGTTGAAACCAAGGCTGTAACCCTAGTGCCCTACCATGTCCTACTGCCTAAACCCTCGGCCGACCTATAGTGTCCCCAAGGCCGAGCCCCGTTACAGATCATGTTATATGCAAAGAATTGTAAATATGTTCTATAGGCTGGTGAGCCAAGTTTTGTATAAGCTGTAGGCTTATGTGTTTTGTTAGGCCAGGGAGCCTAAGTGTTGAAGGCTAGGAGCCTGTGATATACTTGTATGTATGCAGGTCAATTAATAAAATATAAATACCTCCAGTGCAGACCGACCACGATGAATGAGTGATGGGGGACTGAGCGTCCACAGATTGGGCAAGGGATCAAGGGGATGGAAGGTGGGAAAGGGGCTGAGTAAGGAGCCTAGGGGCTAAGCCTAGGGGGCTTAGGCTTGGAATAATATTTTAATATTATTTCCAAAAAGAGCCATGTGCATA
>JZKD02S2435991.1:252752-267459 GCA_000966675.3 Picea glauca
TTCACTTTATTATTTACCTTTAAAAATCTCTTAAGCCACTTTGATTACTTTGACCTTTTGGGGCTTCTAGATGACATATGAGGGTCCTCCAACTTCGTAAGGCCATAACTCTCAATCCATGAGGATTTATGTGTCATTCTACATACCACCAGAAATGGCATGACATGTACTATCCATATAGAATAGTATTATTTGAAAATATATCATAATTCATACCGTTACCCATCAAACAAACTTGGGTCCATTACCCAAACCTGGGGTTTCCAACTTCTCATGGCCATAACTCTCTAACCGTGAGTAATTATGTGACGTTCTACATACCACCGGAAATGACATGACAAGCACTATCCATCTAGGATATTTTCCCTGAAAAAATCACTTTCCTTCATCTCATTATTCCACAATTAAGCACGGGTTCTCTTACTCCACAAAGCCTCTTCCCGTGAGGGCTTTCACCATAAGGGGACCACTTTGGAGTTCATCCATATTTACTTCTTATCAACAATGACAAAACAATAATGAGTCATATTTACGTCAAACAATATTGGGTCCATTACCCAAACCTTTGTGCTACAGGTCTTTCTTCAAGGGTTGACATCAATGAAAATCAACCTTAATCAACACCAGGGATAGTTAAGGGAAATGTAAAACACCAGAATTTTGCTGATGAGATTGTGTAGAGGAAACTAAATGACATCAAGATTGGAGATAACAAAAGATGTCATGAGATTGTTGAGTCACTAAACTAAGTCTTAATGGGATTATGCGAGCTTTGTGACTGAGAGAAATAAAACAAAGAATCAAGAAGGATAATTCGTGGCATATTTACAAAGTGCCAAAGTGATTTTCTTATTTATTTTATCGATTGATTTCTCATGTTATTTATTTTTTTAGGTTTTCTTTTATCCATTTTGACTTTTGGTTTGGTGTGCAGATTTAAAATGGTCAACAATGGTGGATACCGATACAGATCCAAAGTTCTTGATAAAATTTTGCATCAGAAAGGCACTCATCATCATTATCATAAGAGGATTGGCATCCCGAAATCACAAAAATTTGCGAAGATAACGTCACATAATTTCTCTAAAAATAAAAACTCTTATTTTAAAACCAAGTTCGTTGCTATGTATTATATCGCCAACAAGAAATAAGGTTGGGCATTTGCACAAGTCTTATTTTTGTATTCCATACCAATCTCAATCTTCAGGATCACGAGGTTAAAGGAGATAAATTTTTGCTTCTTATCATATATAAAAAGTGGGGCTTCAAGATTGAAAGGGGATCTTTGGGCTGGAACAGATTATAGGCATGTAACTTTCAGAACTACATGGACAACTAGTTCGCATTTTGGCTTTAGACCAATGTGACAATTGTTCCATATATGTTTTTCCTTTTTATATTATGAGATATTGATATGTTACACAACTTTAGCTTCTTCAGCATATTATATCTCATTTTATTAAATGCTTTTAAATTATGTCTATAGATTTATGTTTCATAACTTATTATTGTGATCATTATATCAATTTTAATATCATGACTTATGTCTGATGTTTAGTTGATTGATAAACAAATACTTTAAGTTAAGATTTATATTACTATAGTCATTCATAATTATAAGATCATTGGACATACATGTCTACTTGTTATGTTCTTATATCCTAGCTATCAATAAACACCTGGAATTTATTCAGGAGTCATTAGTACAAGACTGTCATAGATTTCTCTTACACGCGAGGTAGATGGAGTTTTGGATCACACAGAAACATAGACACATGTATGAAACTAATCCCAGGTTAGCTTTATTTATATTTAATTTTTTTCATTTTATGTATTAGTGAAACAAGACAGAATTTGAAACGATCAATCTCATCAAAAGAAGCATTCAAACCAATGATCTAATTGATTTCATGAATCCTCTTATGATGTGTTCCCCATTGATAAATCCATTCCATCAAAGTCATAGTTTGCATCTTAATTTTTATGACAGGATCTTAGAATGGCTTGAAGATTCGTATCTGAAAAATCTTCATAATAAAGCTAAAGTTGTGCTTGCTATGTTTCTACCTAAATATCTAGGAGGTAAGCATAACATGATTTTTTTAGATCCTCCATGCGAATAAATTCATGAACAGGTGGAGAATTGTCAAGAGAATGGGGAATTTCCATCTTGGTCGATGGTTATGTTAGGTCCCCATAATTTTGGCAATTTTTCTTAATCTAGTTACATTCTTCCATGCTTTTGTGATCCATATCATGACAGAATTGCATATTGGTTGGAGGGTTCATATATTAAAAATTTTCGACAGAATGGTAAGGATATACTTACTTTGTTTCTGAATGAAGAACATAACGGTAAAGGTAAGTATGATGTATTTATTTTTATTTTTGAAACACTTCAATCCATCTTACTCATTGGAAATTTCTTTGTCTTTGCAGGATTGGAGTCACTCTGATAACTACATTGGAAGCATTACTTCACTTACTATTTTGATTTGTTTAGAAGTTAGGAGTAGGTTTAGAAGTAATCTTCCTTTAGTTTTATTTCTCAATGTTTATTTTTGTAATAATGCAGTTATGAACACACGTGGGTACACCAAGGGAACCATAATATGAATGTTGTCAGGGAAGTCCACTTTAATCCTTTTCTTTTTTCTTTTTCGTTGAATATTTCTTCTCAAGAACGCATTATCATCATGGAAATTTTAAAATCGAAAGTAAAGAGATAAGTAAATTTGAACTATCAATTCACCTGAATTGAACCCTGACCCAAGGTACCACTAGTAGGATTGCACTCATATTAATAAGGATTTTTTTATCTTCTTTTAGTCTCTCTTAAAAAGTACTTCACCTAGAAAATCAGGTTTGCCCCTTTGTAAATATTTTTTAATTTTCTTTTTTGTTTTTGATTTTGGTTCTTTTCATTTGGTTTGATTTTGATTGGTTCTCTAGATGTTTATGTCTATATTACCATTTCATTTGTTGAAGGAAATCATAAGTCTTATTCATTACCAACAATTTATAACATTTCAAGAACCTAAGCAGTAAATGAAAAACTCAGAACAACAGAAAGAAGTTTTTGTTCAAACAATGTTCCTGGTTTCTCATTAAAATCACAACAAAACATGATTATCCTTAACAAACTTCTAACGCCATCCCTGTTTTAATGAAGATAACTCAATTGTGCTTCCATGTCCTAGAGATGATTTATCAACATAAATCTAACTGTCCAAATCGTGATGGAATGCATGAGAACACGAAAATAATTCTTAAATGATCAATGATTTCATTACTAGACTGTGAGATCTTCAGTATCACCTTGCTCTCTTAATATCATGAATTTTCTACAAATTTATAAACAAAATTTTGAGAGTTGGAAGCACTTCAATGTGTGGGAAGTCTGTGTAAACCCACCGAGATATTGAACAGGTCTTCTGGCAGCAGGTAAATGCACACATGATACCAAGACACCTTTGTTAGGGTACTAAATAGGACTGCTCGCAGCGAAGCAATGTCGGGTTTCGAAGATTCTTAGCTATGTCTTTTAATTTGATCAAGTATGAAGATGTTTTCTTGATGAATAGATGACTCTTGGACATGATAGAGGTTCTAGAGTGGGTTAAATGAAATCCCTGTCGAGGCTATGGACGACTGCTGGTAATAGTGGCCCTGTTAATGGTATTGAAGTTATATTGCATAAACATCGCTATACCTGTGATCAAAATAAGATACCAAATTACATTGTCAGATAGAAATACATCCAGTGCTAAATTGCATTATTTTCTGAGTTATGACTAGAAAGCTTAATCTATTGTTAACTGTTTCTAAAAAAAATATTTCATCTGACCCCCTGACATGAATTTTATGGTGATGCAAAGATAACTGCTTCGCCCAATGAGTCACCATTTGTTGGGCCCCAACAACCCCCTTCTCTATTTTTAATCAAAATCTAGGGTCCCTCGATTTTTTACTTGGATTCTTCATTTTTTTTTCCCCTTTGACTTGATTGGAATGTTTCTTTCCTTGATTATTTGGCTTCAAATATTTCATGAGCAATGCATATCCTCTGACAATGTTTCCATTTTCTCATTCTAAAGATGTGTTAAGTTATCTCTTAGAGAAATAAAAAATTCTTGATTAGTTTTGTAAATACTATAAATATTTCATATTAGTAATAAGAGGAACCCATTACTCTAACTCTTATAATAATACCAAGGAAAATATGAAATAAGATTTCAATATAATTATGAAACTAATACACTAAATAAAAATTGATTTCTTATAAGAGAACTTTAAAACATCAAATAGTGTAATCTTGAAATAATATTTTAATCCTAAATTCATATTGTTTTTAACATTTTCAAATTAAAGTTGGATTCAAATCTTTAATATTATTCTCTACCATTCATTTAAAAGAAAAACTTTTTAAGTTTTGTTTCCACAATTCATTATTGCATGCAAAGATTATAAATCATTCTAAGTATTAGACTGTCATTATAAACTTATATATTTCACAACTAAATGATTTAAAGTGGTGAGAGAAAATGTTTTTTCAATTCAAAACAAATTATATATCATTTCTTTCTCAATCAAACTCTATATTGGCCAATCTTTCATATTATCCCATACCTATTCGATCATGTCATTCTCATGATAAGGATTATCTACCATGTGTTCAAAATCATTATAACAAACTCATGTCTATATGGTATTACATAAAAGTGACTGAGTGAGTTTACTTAATTCACTTTATCATTATTGGTTGGCATAGGTAATCATACACATGTAATATAATCCTTTAGAAAAAATCATAACATTTATATTACAAAGTGTGAAGCGACAAGGTTGAAAGAATAAGGTTGTAAACATTAAGACTTCAACACATTGACATGTTATGATAGAATATGAACGTAAAAATTGACAGGCTACAATAATGATTATATGTGTCACCGAATAGAAACAAAAATAACATCGTATCACTTGATCTCTAAGTATTTGATGCCATTTAGAGGTTTACCAAACAAGCGTGTGATAAGACACGTCGTGAAGAATCTAAAGTCAAGAATGGTTAATCACTTTCCACCAAATATGGGATTATAATACTAGATGTCACAAAATTTTCACACATTGAAAACAATTCATAGTTGAAATTGGAGTTTGTTCTATTCTTAACAGAAATGATACTACCAGCGATAGTTAAGGGAAATGTAAAACACCAGATTTTCATTGATGAGATTGTGTAGAGAAAACAACACCACCTCAAGATTGCAGATAACAAAAGATGTCATGAGATTGTTGAGTCACTAAACGAAGTCTTAACGGGATTATGCGAGCTTTGTGACTGAGAGAAATAAAGCAAAGAATCAAGAAGGATAATTCGTGGCATATTTGCCAAGTGACAGAGCGATTTTCTTATTTGTTTTATCGTTTGATTTCTCACGTTATTTATTTTTTTAGGTTTTCTTTTATCAGTTTTGAATTTTGGTTTGGTGTGCAGATTTAAAATGGTCGACAATGGCGGATAAGGATACAGATCCAAATTTCTTGATAAATTTTATCATTAGAAAGGCGCTCATCATCATTATCATAAGAATATTGGCATCCCGAAATCGCAAAAATTTGCGAAGATAACGTCAGGTAATTGCTGTAAAAAAAAAACTCTTATTTTAAAACCAAGTTCGTTGCTATGTATTGGATCACCAACAAGAAATAAGGTTGGGCGTTTGCACAAGTCTTATTTTTGTATTCCATACCAAACTCAATCATCAGAATCTCGAGGTTAAAGGAGCTAAATTGTTGCTTCTTGATAAATGAATTGAATTCTTTACGTTAAGATTTCTATTACTGTAATTATTCATAATTATAAGATCATTGGACATACATATCTACTTTTTCTGTTCTTATATCCTAGCTGTCAATAAATACCTGGAATTTATTCTGGAAGCATTAGTATAGGCCTTTCATAGATTTCTCTTACAGGCGAGGCAGATGGAGTTTTGGATCGCACAGAAACATAGACACATGTATGAAATTAATCTTAGGTTAGCTTTATTTCTATTGAATTTTCATAGATTTCTCTTACAGGCGAGGCAGATGGAGTTTTGGATCGCACAGAAACATAGACACATGTATGAAATTAATCTTAGGTTAGCTTTATTTCTATTGAATTTCCGTCATTTTATGTATTAGTTAAACAAGACAGTTTTTGATTGGCTTTGACGATCATTCTGTCTTTGTTTCAAATCATGTTTTATTTATGATTCTTAAATATGTGATTATAAAATAGAAAATGCAAAAAATATGTGTTTTTTTTATCTACTTTTGAGAACGATTACTAAACATTGATTTTGCAAGGTTTTCAAAAAAACTTGCAACCTGTAATTATTTTGTTCATAAATGGCATGTTTATATTTACCTTTTTGTTTAATACATTTGTAAATAATTAGATTAAAGTATATATATTATTGTAGTTTTATCATTAAGTAGTTTATTTCTTTTCTTTGTTTTAGAAATTTAGTTGACTAAGAGAGCCATTCATTACACCAAACGACTTGGTTAATTAGACAACCCGGTCTGGATCTATTCTTCCTGTTGACGGTGTGTCACTTACGCCCGTCAACAAAAGGAAGTGAAATAAAGAGTATAAATACACATGCAAGACTTTAATTTTATCATCTAAGAATGTGTGATGGAGCTAACATAAGTGGGTTTTCACCTGTGCTAGGAGTATGTGCATAGTTCAACATGGAGAAAGTTTGAGGTGGCGAAGTCTGAAAGGCTCGAAGGTTTTAGAATTGTAGAAACCATACTTTTATGAGGGTGTACGTGGGATTATAAGAGAACATGTAGCTTACATACATGATTTGATAATAAGACAGATAGTGTACATACGTGGGATGATAAGAGGACATGTAGTGTACGTGAGAAAATTATTGAGGAAGTTCTAAGGAAGGTACATCTTGGTGATCTCTGGTTCAAGTTTCTATGTAATGGTTATATTATGTTGATGGTGATATTTTTGTATATAGGTTTATTATCTCTTATATATTCTTGTATGGAAGGAAGGTTCAAGGATAGAGGGTTTAACCTTCTCTTGAAATTGGAATTTGTAGTTTCCCTTGAAGGCATTGATTGGAGGTTTCCACCTCTTTTGAATTTGGAATTTGTTGCTTCCCTTGATTGGAGGTTTGATCCTGTTTTGAACTTGGAAGAGTCATCTTCCCTTGGAATTCATTACTTCCCTTGAACAATAACTTATGATTACTTCTCATGTATGGTTCATGGTGTATTGGTGTATCTCTTCTACTATTCTTCATTGTTCATTGGATATTCTTCATTGATCATTGGATATAAATTGAATATATAATTTGGTTGAATTATAAGTTGAAAAAGTGTTTGAAATTATACTTGCTATTGATTCACCCCCCTCTTAGTATCAACAATTGGTATCAAATCAGGTTACCTTCAGTACAATTTAACCACTCGAAGGAATATCCTAAAAAATGATGGAAGGGAAAATTCCAAATGGGATTCCACCATTTGATGGAAGCAATTTTGAATACCGGAGTAATAGAATGGAAACTTACTTGAAATCTCTTGGGGTGTATGTTTGGATCTCAGTTGTTTCAGGATACACAACTTTGAATAAACCAAATATTGCATCCCAGAAGGAAGAAAGAAGGAACAACAAAATGGAAATGGATGCCATCCTGGATGGACTAGTTGATTCAGTAAAAGCTAAGGTGGGATCATGTGAATCAGCCAAAGAGATTTGGAACAAGATACAATATATTTATGAAAAGCTAGAAGAAGAAGAAGAACTTGAAGCAAGTTACAATCCTGAAATTGAAAAAGAAGAAAATCATGAAGCATAATCATTGTGTGCTCTAGAAAGACATAGAAAAGAAATTGAAGAGGTGAATGTAAGTGTAGAAGAATATAATATACTTCTTGAAAAGACAAATGATAATATCGAAGAATAAATATATCAGCAATAAAGAAGATTTAAAGAAGACATCAACAACCTGAAGAATCAATTAGAATACTATGAGAAACTAAGAGAATAAATCATTTTTTAAGAAGAATCTGATGAAGAAAATAGCTTTGATTATTTTTGGGGATACAAAGACGACATAGAAAGCGAACAAGAAGACGAGAATCTTGAAAAATTGAAACATGTTGAAACTGAAAATAACAAGCTCAAAAACACTAATAGAAGGTGAAGAAGTGAACTCGGTAGCTATGAAGGAGAGAATCATATGCTTGAAAAGACTATTGATAACTTGAAGGAAAAATTATAATATTATGAGAAATTGAAAGAAGAATTGGATCACACAAAAAGGAAGATAATATTGACAATAGAGAAGTTGTATAAGTTGGAAAGAAGCACTGAAAACTTAAATGAAACCCTTAGCAATCAAAGATCAACAAATGACAAGACAGGACTAGGATACAATGATAGTTTGAATACAATTAAACAAGAGAAGGAAGATGAAAAGGATGGAACCAGAACTCCAAAAGTCATTAAGGTGTATATCGGTGGCCACCCACCTTTTCCAACTGGCTCAAAACAGTTTTTTGCCAATTTTGGTAATTTACTATTTTTAGCAGTTTTTAACTTCCGAGGCCATTTTGAGGGCCTAAATGAAGGTTTTTCAAGATCAAGGTTCTCAATGATAATAAAAGGATCTAATTTAAACCCCAAATTAATCTCCTCGATGATACCTTTCCAACGATATATCATGCACCCCAAATGAAGATTGCATGACAAAGTTACGTCCCCGGGAAGTTGATACACCAAACTACCCAAAACGGGGTCCACAAAATTGTTGGATTTTCATCTTCTGGGGTTAGGGTTTTGTATTTTATTTATGATAAAAATGCCTTTGGAGCCACATTGTAAAATCATCTTCTCACAGGTGCGAGTATCTATCACATCTCTTCTCAATGATAAGCTACCACCATTCTAGTGAGTCTTTCACTCTGTATTTTTACAATCTTTGTACATTTTCGCTCATTAATAGAAAATTGTTTATTACTGTATTTTTGTGTTTATGGTTTCATATCTGATACATTTATGTTATGTTATTGGATATCCAAGATATCTATGTACATTGCTTTATTATATCTCCGCTCTCATTTCATGCCGAAAATAATCTGGGTCAATGGTATAAGAGCAGGCTGCTCATGATCATTTTTTTCAGTGAATGTCCCCGACAAGGTCTGAGTATAGAAATTTGGGTCTCAAGCTTGTCTCTCTTGAAGACAATATATCTCTCACTCCCAATAAACCCTCCATGGTGGAAGAAAATAAAAACAATGGAGTGGACGATTCTATCAATTTGTTGCTTGGGAAAGCTCTCACGCAACAAAGGGATGAAATGATGGAGAATTTATCCCACACCCTTGAACAACTTCCGATAGAAACATATGCATATTCATCAAACAACCACTGTGGAAGAACCTCTCCTTTCAAGGTACAGGTTAATTTTGATATTCCCGTATTTGAAAATCAAATAGATATGGATGCCCTAGACAAATGGTTAAATCTGCTAGAAGTTTATTTCTCTGTTCACCATTTTTCTTACAACGAAAAGATCACCTTCGAACTCCTTAAGTATCTCCCCCATGTCAAACATTGGCGGGAAGCGTATTGGGAGCAAAGTTCCACATAAGAGTCTGGAATATATGGGGTCAAACCCCCTTGGGATTTTTTTGTGGGCACGGTAAAGGAACAATATTACCATGTTGGTAACTATGAGGACCAATATATGAGATGGAACACACCATGACAAGAGAGGGGCCAAGCAGTTGCAGAGTTCGCCAATACCTTCCATACCTTGTGCACCAAGCTAGGTATCAAAGACTCCGAACGACATTTGGTTCTAAAATACTGTGCAACTCTACACAGATACATCCAAAATGAAATGGATTTTCTGAAAATGTCATCACTCGGTGTTTCTTATCGATATGTTGTTAAAATCGAGAAGAAATTTAAGCACAAAAAAAAATGGGAGTTTGGGTCTGCAAATACAAAACAACCAAAGTATGATAAATATGTCCCTAACAAGCAGTCTCTCAAAAACCAGTCCAAGACACAGGAAAAGAAGGGTCATGGGAAGACGAAGAAGGACAGCGGAAAATGGTGCAATTTACACAAAATCCCCTGAAACAACATTGATGAATGTCGCTCAAAACAATCATTGGTGGCCGAAATCAAAGATAAGGAGCCGAACCCTGATTCAAAATCTAATTCAAAAAATACTGACAGAAGACAGATCATCAACACAGACCCCACTGCTATTTTCATGACCACAACAGTTCAACCAGAAGAACCAATAGATCATGAAGAGGGGGAGCACCTTTTTCATTCATAGATGTGGGTGAAGGGGACCACTCTGCATTTTATTGTTGATAGTAGAAGCCATAATAACCTCATCTCAACTGAGGTCATGAAACAATTGGGATTGTCAACAACACCACACCCATAACCATACAACATCTGGTGGCTTCACCAGGGACGAGATCTCTATGTCAACTAGTGGTTTCGATTTTCATACGGCATCCATCCCTTCACGTATGAGGTATTATGTGATGGCGCCCTGCTGGATTTCTGTGATGTTCTCTTGGGCCAACCATATATGTGGAAGCACCATACTATCTATGATTCTTGACCTCGTAGTGTCATTTTTACTCTAGTGGGTCATATCTACAGGATACCAGAGGTGGTGCCAACTACTGTCCCACCTAAACAGTGTCACAATGTAGTATCCCATACTACAAAATTCATCTTCTTCACAATATGTTCAAAAGGTGAACATAAGGATACTGCAACCACTGCATCCTTGGCCCAAGCATATTCTATCCAACATAAGCAGGTCGACAAGACTACAACAAAGTGTAAATATTCCTTATGCACACAGACAAATAATGTATCCATACTAGTTAAAAATTTCCAACCCTTCCAACCACATGTTCGTGGAAACCTTCAAAAAGCTAAGCAACGCAACTTGTCCAACAAGGAAAGTAACTCATCAAGATGCAGATTCAACAAACACTTTTCCCTCTCCCCCAGGAACTCAATGCAATGGAGACCATTTCTTCCTAAGGAGGGAGGATTGATCCAGGTGGAGATTGGTGGCCACCCACCTTTTCCAACTAGCTCAAAATAGTTTTTTGACAATTTTGGTAATTTACTATTTTTAGTAGTTTTTACTTCCAAGGCCATTTTGAGGGCCTAAATGAAGGTTTTTCAGGATCGAGGTTCTCAATTATAGGCAAAGTATTTGATTGATCCCCCAAAATGAATCTCCTCGACGATACATTTCCAATGATCTATCATGCTCCTCAAACATAGAGCGTATGCCAAAGTTATGCCCCTAGGAAGTTGATACACCAAACTACCCAAAACAGGGTCCACAAAACTATTGGCTTTTCATCTTCCTGGGTTAGGGTTTTGGATTTTCTTTATGATAAAAATGCCTTTGAAGCATCATTGTAAAATCATCTTCTCATAGGTGTGAGTAGTTGTTCCATCTCTTCTTAGAGATAAGCTGCCACCATTCTAGCGAGTCTTTCACTCTGTATTTTTACATTTTCACGCATTAATAGAAAATTGTGTATTACTATATCTCTGTGTTTATTATTGCATCTCTGATATATTTATATTATATTATTGGATATCCAAGATATCTTTGTACATTTATTTATTATATCTCTTCTCTCATTTTGTGCTGAAAATAATCTGGATCAAGAAGAAGTTGAAGAACAACAAGAACAAGATAGAAGACAAAAATTCAAAAGGAGTGAGACATCAAAAGGAACCTCTCCCATGAGGTATGAAGGAAATCAAAGATCAAGACTCAGAAGGAATGAAACACCAATAAGACCCTCTTCCACCAGGTATGAAAATATTTTTCTTGGTCATTGTTATACTTATGGAAATTTTGGGCACAAGGCAATTAATTGCATATTCAATGAAAGGAATAACTATGCAAGACACATGAATGGTGTGAATAGTAGATATGAAAATGTTCATAGATTTTTCAAAAGAAATTATAATCCATTTGACCCATTAATGGATCAAAACATTGTATGCTACAAGTGCAATAATCTTGGTCCCAAATCATGAGATTGTAGATATATGAAGGAAGATGATCATATGACAAATGTAATTATACCAACTACAATATGGAGAAAGAAAGACATTCCAAACAATGATTATTTTTTAATAACATTGGTCACTGAAGAATGTAAAGAAGAACATGAATGGTACACAAATAGTGGGTGCTCATCACACATGCCTGGGGATCAATAAAAATTTGTCATCTTGAAGAAAAAGGGTGGAAATGATGCATTTGGAGATAACTCATAAGCCAAAATAATTGGAAAAGGGTTAGTGAAGCCTGGAATTGAAAATATAAAATCACAAAATGTCATATTGGTAGAATACCTGAAGCATAATCTCCCCAGTGTCAATAAAATGTGTGATCAAGGATACACTCTCATGTTTGACTCTCAAAGATGAAAAATCAGAGAAGAAGATTCAGGAATATTGGTTGCAAATGCTACAAGAATACCAAGTAACATATACATCTTATACAAGGAGAAGAGAAAGAATATTGAAGAAACACAAAAGATCTACAAGGAATACAAATACCAGAAGACCAAAAATACAAATGAAGTACTTTAAGTGCCATATGTTCAGGGGGAGCATCCCTAAATAAGATAGTCACTTTCATGCATTGAAATCAGGGGGAGAAACCCCACCCTTTTCCATTGATGTCAAAGTGGGAGAGAAACCAGGATCATGATGATAATCACTTTCAACCATTTAACTTAGGGGGAGTATTCCCACCCTTTGCCATTGATTTCAAAGGGGGGGAGAAATTAAGAGAATGAGTGTTTCCATCAATGAAAAAGGGGGATCTTTTTGGAACATTGGTTGTCATTGATGTCAGCCCTAGTCATTGGTTGTGGAACCTGTTCGATTACTGAGAGGGGGGGTGAATTAGTAATAGAGAATTTTAATCCTTTTTAACCATATAATCCAAGTGTTATATCAATGTAGAATTATCATCCAATAACTGTAGAGTAAATAAGAAATGAACAAATGAACAATCATACACATACACAATACACCAGTGTTTTACGTGGAAACCCAAAGAGGGAGAAAACCACATAATATTTTTTCTTATATGTCTTGAAGAATTACATTCATTGGAAGCACCAACTTCCTTTGTTTTTCAGCTACAACTGGAATGAGGCTCCAACCCCGTAGTTTCTCAGGCTACAACCTGAGGGAAGCTCCAACTCCCCAATTCTCCAGCTACAACTAGAAGGAGGCTACAACCCCCTATGTTCTCCAGCTACAACCCCCTATGTTCTCCAGCTACAACCAAACGGTGGCTACAACCATCTGTCCTTGCCCTGTCCAATTGCCCTGAAGTAGAAATATAATTATGGAACCACTGTCACACTATCACTGTGAGATATACCGTTGTAAACCTGTACCAATAAACCTAAACCATATATCAACCATGCATCAACCTGTATCTCAACATGTAATCAACCTGTACCATAAACAAGTGCATCAACCATGCACCAACCTATACCAAACAATTTTTAATCAACCTGTACCATAAACAAGTGCAACCAACCATGTACCAATCAAGTGTCAAGTACTCATAAACTATGAATCATCAATATGTACCAACATCATCAACTATACAGCTCATGTATCTGCCAACTCATCAACTTCTTGTCTCAACCATGTACCCAACTTGTACCTCAACCAAAATCCCTCATCAATTTCATCATCCAAATCTGATTTATACCTCTATAATAGACCTATTGGACATGATCACATTCCTGCAAGCCTTCCTTAATGTTAACAACAAGAGACTAGCATTTTCATCAAACTTTTCTTTAGTATCACATGCCTAGTTTTGGATTAGTAAACAACCCTAACTTGAAATAATCATAAATTTGTACCTTTAATGAATAAAGATAAGAAACTGATACACAATGTTCTTCAGTGTGTTTTATGAAATTCATATAGGTTTCACTACTTGGAACCTCTCAGAAAAGGAGTTATAGAAAAAATGGAATACCTTGCTTAATTATGGTTTATTCTAGAGAGCGACCTTGTAGGACGTTCCATGCATGTAATATTTGTTGAATCAATCAGAAATTGTTACACAACATACTACATACTATACTATAACAAAAAAAAATTGTATTACTCAATTTGGATATGTTATGAAGAAGTTATGACGTTTTTACCCGAAACACCTGTTTTAGACTAGTTTCAGGACTATCCACAAACCCCATTTTCCACGGAGTGTAACTCCAAAAATGCCATGAACCACAATATAAATTGTTTACCATGGATTATTATATATCCTCAATGGAATATCAATATCACGGTCTGAATCATTCCAAAAAAGAAGTTATTGTGAAAATGGTGAGATGACCTTTAAATAACATACCTTAGAAAACATCGTCAAAGGAATTTATCCTTCCTTGAATTCCAGCCTTCGTTTCTTCAACTTTCCTCAGAGATTCATCTTAGATATCATTTGGTTACCTCAAAAACCTATAGATATTCAATATGCTCAAGTGTGATGTAAAATGAGAGAGCCTTGCCTCTTATTTATACTCTCCAAGTAGCTTCCTTAAAAACATCTTCTAGGTCACTTTGTCCACT
>JZKD02S2435991.1:267509-284630 GCA_000966675.3 Picea glauca
CTTCTAATTTCTCCATTAAATTTATTATTGAAATAATTTATTTTGTATTCACTTTGAATTATAATAAACTCATCACTTCACTTTATTATTTACCTTTTAAAATCTCTTAAACCATGTTGACTACTTTGACCTTTTGGGTATTTTAGATGACATATGAGGGTCCTCCAACTTTGTAAGGCCATAACTCTCAAACTGTGAGGATTTATGTGACATTCCACATACCACCAGAAATGGAATGACATGTACTATACATATAGAATAGTATTACCTAAAAATATATCAAAAGTCATACAGTTATCCATCAAACAAACTTGGGTCCATTACCCAAACCTTTGTGCTACTAGAATTCGCTACCATACTTTTTCCAAGGGTTGACATCAATCACTAAGAGTTGACATAAATATACAATATCACTCTCCAATATTTGACATCGATGACAACCAAAAATCCATAACAACTATCCATCAACCTAAGCCGACTGTCTGACAGAACCCGCAGTTGATCGTGGTATATGAACATGAAGGAAAAAAACACATGCAAATACAACACCCATGGATAGATATTATACATAATGTTGTTTCTGGTGATAGGTCGTACGTCACGTGGATCCTCATGATTATGGAGAAATATTTTTTTTGAATATGAACATGTGAATTTTATAGGTTGGCCCTGAAGATAATTAAAGAAAAGAATTAAAAAATAAGAAAGTGATAGGCAGACCCTAATGTCAAAAGGAATTGATATAAAGAGTATAAATACACATGGAATACTTTCATTTTATCATTTAATCAAGTTTGATGGATCTATCATAAGTGAATCTGCACTTGTTCTAGGAGTATGTGTGGAGTTCAACATGGAGCAAGTTTGAGGTGGTGAAGTCTGAAAGGTCTGAAAGTTTTAGAATTGCACAAGCCCTAGTTTTTTTAGGGTGTACATGGGATTATTGGAGGATATGTAGAGTACATATGAAGGTTGATAAGAATATAGGTAGCGTACATAGGTGAGATGATAAGAAGAAAGGTATAATACCTAATAAAATGCTTGGGGAAGTTCTAAAGAAGGAACATATTAGTGATCTCTAGTTCATGTTTTTTGTGTAATGGTTGATATTTTGGTGTAAAGGTTTATTATCTCTTATATACTCTTGGGTGGAAGGAATGGGAAAGGATAGAGGGTTTAACCCTCGAAATTGGAAGTTTTAGCTCCCCTTGAAGACATTTATTAGAAGTTTGACCCTCCTTTGAACTTGGAAGTTATTTCTTCCCTTGATTGGAGGTTTGACCATCCTTTGACCTTGGAAGAGTTATCTTCCCTTGTAAGTCATTACTTTCCTTGAAAAATAAATTATGATTACTTATCATTTATGGTGCTTGGTGTATTGGTGTATCTCTTCTACTATTCTTCATTGTTCATTGGATATTCTTCATCGCTCATTAGATATAAATTGAATATATAATCTAGTTGAAGTATAAGTTGAAAAAGTGTTTGAAATTGTACTTGTTATTGATTCAACCTCCTCTCACTATCAACACATATTATTGGTCCTCTTCCTCCATGACCAAAATTTCCTCTTCCTAGATCTCTGCCAAAGTTTCCTCTATTCCCCGTATTAAATCCTCTTTGATTATTATATTGTGGACCACCCCCTTATGTTGTAATATTCTCCTAATATTGAATCTTGTACATATATGATGTGCATTCCCTCATCAAGTCGAACATGTGACAATCCTTCTCTTCATGTCCCACTGATTTACAAAAATTTCAAAACAAGTTCCTTGGTCTACTCTCATACTTTTGCAGTAATGGACACACAGTTAGGTGATGGCCCCATTTCTTACATTTCTCGTAATACCCCCCTCCTGGTAATCAATTCAACACTTTGATTTCCAAATATTGTGCGAATATTGGGCATTCATCCTTGTGCTTCATTCCTACACTTGGTACACCATACTTGCTCTCATTTCTCCTTTCCTTTTGGAATTTTTGGAAATTGAATCGTCATAGAAACCATTATGTCTGAACAAACACCATCCCTCCATGGTATCCTATTGGGGATTATTCTGAGTTCATTGCAATTTCCAATGCCTTGGGCTGTGACACAACCTTATGTTGAATCAATAGCCTGTGAATGTGTGGTAGAATTCTTGCAATAAACCATTCTCAATGTTGTTTATCGGAGTTCTAGAAAGTCATTCTACCCATCATATCCTTGAACCTTTGATAGAAATCTGATACCGAATTTGTTTTCACCTATTTAATCTCCTTTATTTATGTGATGTAATGTTACTCTGACTTTGGCTTCTTGAACTCTTTCAACACCACTTTCCTTATCTCTGTGAAAGTCCCGGCCTACGTTGTAGGTATGGTACTTTTCAACTTCATATACTATACCAATGCATGGCCTTGAAATGTTTAAGCTAAATGCACAATCTTCACAGCCTTCTCTTGGACATTGTTTATGGACAAAATTGTCTCGTCGACAAACAAATGTTGTTCTGCATCCTCTGACCCAACTCCCTAGAACTTAGGAAGTCTAAGGGTGTTGTCTACCCCATCTATGTTTCTTTGTGTATTCCCTCTTCTTGGTGATGTTGGTTGACTCTGAATCTATGCACTACTTCCATTGCTCTAACTGCTACTATTCTATCCTTCGTGGTTAACTATAAGTTATTTTGATAAGTCTTCAATTGTCATCAAGGATCGTGGTGACGCACATGGGGTCGTAGATTCGACACAGGAATCAGTATGAGTCGGACTTAATGGTTCTTCTATTACTTTATTGGATTGGAATTTATATTCTTCTCTTCCTATATGTTTTATCTCCATGATTCAAACTATTATGTAAGGTTCTCTCCCCTATGGCTCATTGTGCGAATATCCTTTCTCATCCTGAGATTTTCTCTTCTTGTACCTCCTTCCTCTATGAAATACTCCAAAATCATCTACTTCCTCTTGTATACCCTCTTCATACCTATGCATACTTAGTCCATCTCTTCCTTCTTCATCATTTCCTTTTCTCTCACCTGCTCTCAGATTATCCTCTTGTCATCCCCCGGTTCCTTTATGTGTGCGAAATATTTAACAGCCATACTACATCATCATCACCCACTTGTCACACAACAAAATATTTATCTGTGTACCTAATGATTTCATGAACCTTCTGCATGGGACTTTGAAAAATCCCCTTTCTGCAACATTGTATGATTGGGTACAATCTATGAAAAACTTTGTAATATATACTCCTAGTATGCTATCCAACTAGAAATCTATTACATGAGTAGTTGGGTTACTTACATAATTCATCTTTCTTAAAAAATCAGGAGTCCAATTCCTCGATGTCACAGCTCTGTACCTTCCAGTATTCTCCACTAATGTTTCTAACCACTCAGTTAGAATAATTAGAAACTTGCCAAAGAAAATTTCTTGCAATTTTGTATAAACATACCTTTGCATCCATCATTTTTTACTCATTCGGGGATTTATATTTTCATTTTGGTAAAAATCTTGCTCCTTCCTTTCCATACATTTTGATATCTCTTTCTTAGTCTACCTCTAAAACATTCCCTTAATCGCAAATCCTGGGTCCCGACAATGGAACCATTTATTGGAGTTGTGCATGGTTTGTAAGACCATAGGTTCAAGCTATATTCAACCAAAAAAACACACCAAACACTGACCCTTTGGGACTCACCTTCTTGCACAGATGAAGTCTCACCTGAGGTATATATTAGGACTACAAGAACCAGGTTTCCGTAATAGAGAGGGAATGGGAGGTGACCATTGTGTTCATCCTTTATTTATTGATTCTATGTGTGTTACGTTGTCCTTGTTATTTATTAACTACTTAGTGATTTTAGATTCATACCACCATTAGATTCCAGCTTACCACATAACCCATTATTTTAATAGTCATGATTATTGCACAATGATTATGCATAACACAACTCTAATCTACTATGCATCTAGAGAGAATTCATAAACAATCACATAAAATACATTCAACACAAGAGTTAATGTGGTTCACCCAACTCTGGGCTATGTCCAAAATGGCTGGCTTCTTTATTATTTTCTTGGCAATTGCTTCAGGCTTGCGTAGTGTGCTTACAAATATATTTCATTGTTATATTTCTTCCCTCCTAGCCTAGTTTCTCTGCAGTGAAAGCCTCCCTCCCTCTCTGCATCATCTCTTACATTCATACATGGATTCCTCTCATTTATAGAATCGTCATAAAGGATAGAACCCAATACGAATAACCCAAAACTTGTCAGGAATAAGAACCACTATTCTCCCAACCCATCACATATTTATACAAAAAATCTAGGGCTTAAAACCCTACTTGGTTCCTCCCAAAAACCTTATTACAATGCATGACTACTCGAGTTAGCTAGATATTTGGTTGATTTCTCCTAATTTTTTATCTGCAGGCTTCTTTTTCATTTTCACTGCTTGTTCTTCCTTCTTTTGCATGTCCTTCCATGTTTAGAATGTTGATTTGTCATCATTCCTTTTTGGTCGCTTTCTTCTCCTACTTTATTCTCTTCTTTATTCGTTTCTCTTCTTTATTCTCTCTTTCTACTTTTATTCTTCTCTCATTAAGAACTTTCCTCCTAGATGCACCTCCACTGCTCATTGTCCTCCTGGATGCACCTCAAATGCACACTCCCTAGTATTCCTTCTTCTTCTTCTTCCTCTGTGCACCTATTCTATGCACTTCTTCTATACTTAAGATTTTTACCAAAATTGTATCCCAAAATTGCCTTTCCAACATTGGGATATGTGGATGATACTGAAATTGATGAATTCACCTTAGTTATTACGAATGTAGTTATGGATATTGAGAAGGTTTCAAAATTTGAATTCACAATATTTATAGCTAAATCCATTCATTTTCAATTACCATCATTTTAAGAGTTAAAGTATTTCATATATCAATCGTATCTCTTCTTTATGATTTTATTTTCCTAGCATGACTTTTATCAGAAAAGAGGTTTAGAATTAATTAAAAAAATATGATACTAGAAATGAACTACTGGCTAGGCAACAAACTTCTCTTTTGACATTCATAGAGACTGAATGTAAATATCTAGAATTTTCTATGTCGTTCTTATTTAGTACATATACTCTTCTTATGGAACAAGAGCCCCCTCATATTCCTTTATCTTATCAACAAAAAATATATCTGCATCCAATCTTAAGAGTTGGAGATTGGTTTAGATTTAAAATATATATTGTAATTAGGATTTATATTTTTGAGTTGGAGCCTTATTAGTTACCTATGTACATTCTTCCTCATACGTTCACCCTAGAATTTTGTAGACAAAGGTTAGCAGTTGATCAATTACATTTTGTATCAAAGAGTAAAATATATTCTTTCTTTTTACCTGCTAAGATTTGATCATTCCTCATTAAAAATAGAACAACTATTGATCACATAGACAATTTTTTGTTGTATTATAATCTAAAGAAATATGTTTCATGGAATTTTGATCCATATCATGTTATAT
Organism: Picea glauca; assembly: GCA_000966675.3. Taxonomy (NCBI): domain Eukaryota; kingdom Viridiplantae; phylum Streptophyta; class Pinopsida; order Pinales; family Pinaceae; genus Picea; species Picea glauca. The sequence goes on from JZKD02S2435991.1 coordinate 273,015, forward strand.
CTAAACAATATAAAAATCTAGGTTTACTTGCATATCAAAATCTTTCTAATAATTATATTGAAATGCTTGCTAACAAAAACACATGGGAAGAGGTACAACATCTGTGGATTAGGAAGAATAATACCAACAAGATAAATATGGAAGTTGGATCACATTCAAAGGATATGGTGGTACCTAAGGAAGGTATTGATATAGTTGACCCAGAGTGTATGATAACTAGTGTTAAACATGCATAAGACAATAGCAAGTTGACTACTGATATTTCAATAAATGAATAGAGGAAACTTAAGAAACAAATGAAGAACATCAAGAGATTAAAATAATCAAGCTATAATAAACAACAAAAGAAAAAGTTGATTCTATGTAGGAAGAAATTTCAAAACAAGTTTATTTTTTTCTTGGAGAACTTAAGAAAAGAAAGTGAGAAGGAACATTGGTTATAGTTTTGAAAAGTCTAACTTCTAAGAGTGAACATAATTTATGTTTAAAAGAGAATCATTTTTTGCATGCAAATAATTCTCTAGCCAAATCCTTAATTAATAAGGATAGTACTCTAACTAATGCTCAAGAATTGTTAGGTCCTACATTCATAACTTCTACATATGTAAATAACAATCAATTCAAGTTTTTGGTTGTGCATCCAGAGTCAAATAAAAGCACAGGTTTGACTAAATACAAGACTACTTTAGTGGGAGCATGTTATGCAACTGGTTATGTTATTTTGAGTAGACATTAAATATCATAGAAATTACTAATGGAACAATATAATATAGAGAAGAGCACACCAAAATGATACATTTTATTGAAATGGGAGTAATGTTCAGTTGCTTCTTCGAGGTGGAAACCTCTAGCAGAGAAGTGATCTATTAAAATAATTCTCAAGACATCCTTTCTCATACCTCCTACTCTTATTTATACCAATTATATCTTCTTGAGAACATTCTAGATGAATATCATTTTAGAAGTGAAATCTTCTATTAGGTCTTCTTACATTGACTTGTTCACATTTTTTAAATAGGCCTTATTAACTAAAGTTGGCATTTATTATATGGAGAATATATCATAATAACTAATGAAGAACTAAGAGGGGTTATGATCGGATCCTAACATTCACTCCCCCTTCAAAATCATTCTTGTCCTCAAGGTTCAAGATACAGAGACTATTGCAATATGGAAACTAGTTACCAAGTCACATCCTTTAGAGACATGTCCTTCCACTTGTTCAACACTTATTTTATGGGTATGCCACACAAGCGATGCTCACGCACATTGAGGAATAATTTTGGTTGGATCCAAATGGAACCTTCTTCATCTGATTCAGGAACGATGGTTTGAACCCGATAATTTTGACCCACCACTTTCTTCAAATAGGAAACATGAAACACCAGATGTATTTTGGAGGTAGATGGAAGTCCCAGTTTGTAGGCAACTAGAACAACACGTTTGATGATACGATAGGGGTAATAACATTTGGGTTCCAACTTCTATTAGACATGTTCTTTGAGTGATCTTTGTCTATAAGGTTTGAGTCAGAGAACCTGATCACCTTCTTGGAAAACCATTTTGAAATGGGTTTTCTCAACCTGTTGCTTTATACGATTTTGGGCCATGTGGAGGTTATCCTTTAGAGATGTGAGGGAAGTTTCTATACCTTGTAGTAACCTATCAATAGAATAAACCTTTTATGTTCCTTGAATATATGAAGTTACTGTAGGTGGTTTTTGGCCATACACCATTTCATATGGTGTCACTTTGGTGGATGTATGATAGGAAGTGTTATACCACCATTCAACCAAAGGTAACCATTGCACTGACTGATAATGTTTGTCTGAATAAAAATAGTGAAATTAGGTTTCCAAACATTTATTAACAAATTATGTCCGTCCATCCATTTTGGGGTGGAAGGTTGTGCTCATGTTTAGCTGTGTTTCCTATAATTTAAAAAATTCTTGAAAAAATGTGTTGGTGAAGGTCAGGTCACGATTAGACACAATGGATGTTGACATGCCATGTGTTGTAACAGATTTTGGAAATTGCTCTAATCAGTATTTTCATCCCAAATGTGTTTGAGGATTACATCTTATTTCCAAATTATCTATAACTTGCATCAGATTTGCTGAAGGACTTGTAGGGCCTTTTGGGAAGAAAGTTTGTGTTTTGAGGTCTCTCACTGTAAGTATGACACCTCTATTTTAAATGTGGCACAATAACACTTGCAATATGCAGATGCTTCTAATATGTCATTCTTTCCACAAAGGCAAACAATGGTGTATAATTTATTTCTACCCGTTTCAACCACAAAGATTTGAATGAGGTAAGGCTCATGACTACTTCATCTAGTTGTTTTCGAAATCTTTGAACTTTACCTCCACTACCTCTTGAGCATTGGCCCAGTATGTTCATAAAACCGAAGTCATCAACATCCTCAGGCAATCAATTGCCAAAAACATTTGATTCTTCAGTCATAAGGGTGCCACGTTCTGGACTAGGTGAATAATCACATAATTATGCGTTGGAGAGGGAGAGGAGCCAGACCAAACCGAAGCCAAGATGGCATCCAAAACAAGAGCATCTCCGAATCTTGCAAGATATTTTTCCATATGGCATGGTGAGTGTTGAAGGAGAAGAAATAAAAAGAATCAGATCTCAGCTAGAGGTGTTCGGACCAATTGAAGACGTTAATGTGTTTTACTGGTTCAAGAACAGAAGGTCCTGATCAAAGAGAAGGCCATGACTGCCACCTACACGAAGATCTAAATCTAGGACCGATATATCATTGGTGATCAATATTGCTTCTCTGCACTACCGGTTTCTTCATTTGCTGGGAATCATTATGATGTGCATGCCGTGTACAAAGAAATGAATAAAATATCAACATTTTCTCCGTATGAAACTATCGCAGGCCTTTCTAATATTCCACCCGATTTCATGCATGGTATCATTGTTGATCAAATATTGCTCATCTTTTGTTGTGCTAGTTTCTTCATTTGCTGGGCATCATTATGATGTGCAGACCGTGTGCTAGGGTCTATTGATGGTAAATTTGAGCATAGTTATCTTATTACTGTGACGGTTGGTACAAGGAAAATGAAAGGTCTATTGTACCATATACTTCCTACTGGTGCCAGGCCACGTGGTGCATCTATATTAAACTTTATGAATAGCATCGTAACTGGCAAGAATCAAATTGATCGTTGATGTAAGAGGAAAGAAATGTCAAAGGATCCAAACACACCAATACCTTTTTCTTTTCCGAATAGAAAGCCAAGTTGAAATCAACAGAACTCGATGAAGAAACTGCTGAGAACCTTCAGGATCTGATGGAGGAGGACTATGTGTTAGTTTCAAATGCCATGTCATGGTTTACTGGAGAGGCTTATAAACTAGATGAATTGGAGGATGCGGACGAGGGTGAATTCCACGAAAGGAAGCATTGTTTAAAGACGTGGACCAGCTCCTGAGTGCAAACAACAAATAAATCACCAAATGCATTACAACACATGCTGCATGCACGGAACACCACGAAAAGCACCAATCTCACCGTTTTGGGATTTTAACCATCATTTTGACATTATGCTTCTTCCTCTGAAATTCCAAAAGCTGAATTCATGGTTCCACCATTGCGCCAACGGGTAGGGTTCCGTTTGTTAATATTTTAATTATATTAACCGATTTCGGACATGGTCTTTTAATGGCATCAAATCTCAGAGCATGTAATGGAACTGGATAGACTCTCTCCTTTGGAATCGCAATCCTGGACAAAGTCATTTAAACCGTAAAAATGAGCGTCGGTCATATCCTTGGCATTCGTTTTGGCTTCAACACAAGAACTTGCAAAACAGGTTGATAAAGAATCTACTCCAGAATGTTATGGGGGTTTACCTATAATGAGCCAAATCAATCTTCTTGGAAAAGGTTTAGATATTGTTGTATTTTTTGATATAATCAATCGAGGTGCACCAGTCTTTTCAGAAGTACAGTTTATTGTTTTGGACGAGGCTGACTAGATACTTAAGGTGAGCTTTGATGAAGTTTTTTCTGCTACAATGCCTGTCTGGGTGAAAAAGCTTTCTAAGAAATAGTTAAATGTATTGTTTTAAATCAAACAAAGCGAGATGATGATAGTCTGCCAATGGCACTAGGTCGGGTCCTTTCCTGTGAATTTTTGCATGGTGATATTTCACTGAATCAGCAAGAGAAAACTCTTGTTGGCTTTCATGAAGGGACACTTTAACACACTGATTGCTACTGATGTAGTTGTCCGTGGTCTTGATATTCTTAATATTGATCCGGTTATTCATTATGAAATCCCGATAACTTCAGATATTTTTGTGCATGAAGGTGAATCAAATACATATACTGTTATAAACAGTTCAGAAATTAGGATTTTGTTTGTGCTTTAAAAATTAGTTCGGATTACTGTTATGATTAGTTAAATACGGTTGAAGTTTGTTCATTTTCTGTTAGGTATTCTATGATGCAGATTCAACCTCCTTGAGAGAGGGAATTTATATAGAGGTTCATTCATTGTAATAGAGGGGGGATCCTGGGGGGAAACCTCTTTTGGAGAGAGCTCCTTTTGAACGCATAGTTATTTTGAAAGCTCAGAATGAAGTTATACAGAGTGACATGTTTACTTGATATTGTGAGATTCATCACGGTCAATTCTTTCACTATGTTCTCTTTTTTGTCATCTTATCTATATTCTCCTTTATCGACTGAGTTAAAATCTGTTTGGAATTCATTTTACATGCTCCTTACACACAGTTGATAAGTGTTATGTTTCGATGGTGACTGGTCAGAATTCACTCCAGACAAGTGCTCTGCATCTAGTTAACAACCTTCAGTTTTTTCCTCCAAAGTTCTAGTGGAAATTCATCCTTGATAGATGCTTTCACTGTGATGGCCTTTTCCTTTTCTTTTTATGCTATTATATCATGATTATTTATAGTTGAAAGATAGACTTACTTTGCCTCATTTTCTGCAAGTAATACGATCACCGCTATGATCTCTTTTCTTTGGTTTTCACTTGACTCCATCGCCCAATAGGTCTTTTCAAAATCCATGCAACCCCCAACCTTATTAAAAATATTCTCTGATAAGAAATCTGGCCTTCTTACTGTGATTATTGAATATTCATGAGTAAAGAACCCTTGGATGTTGAGAGAACTCTCTCTAAGTGTATTAGGTCAGAAGTACACTCAAAATCAATTTTCAGGGATTTGCTTGCTACAACCCAAGTCAAGTTCCGAACAACAAATATTTTTTTCTTTTAAAAATGTGTTAAGGCTTGGCTCTATTACAGCCTAGAGTCAACTCTTGTGACCACATTTTTTGGCGTCGTTGCTGGGGAACGAAGAAAGGAATCTTTTCTCTGGGAAGAACGACATTGACATTTTCTGTTTTTGATAGTGAACAAGGACATAAAACCTTCTAAGGATAAATATTTTTCACTTGGCGACTCCACAATAACTAAACTGGCTTTTAGCCACAAGAACACCATAAAAAACCCGGATAGCAAGCAGACCTCGCCAGTCTCCGATCTAGAAAAAATTTTAAAATCACGAAAATCACTTAAACAAGTCTTTTTATCCACATATACTATAGATCAGCCTAACTTTACGCAATCAAACTCATCGGAAACTCTTGAAAGATCACTTTCACTTCCCCCCTCATTCGATACTTTCTCTTTTTCTGAAGTTTCTTCTCCAGATTTCCGAGAATCTTCTCCTCACACTTTCTGAACTTCAGTCTCAAATCTAACCATGGCTGCACAAGGAGGTGCTGGAGCTGGAGGTGGTCAAGTACCGCTTCCTGAGATTTTCGCTAAAGTAGCTGCTAGATATGCTCCCCTTGTTCTTCCTATTCCTCTTCATGATCTCCCTGAGAATTATATGAAAATCCTTCCGAAATTTACAGTGGAAGGGGATCTGACTGCCCAAGAACATATAAACGTTTTTGATCAATTTGATGACATACTCGGAATAGAACATGAAGATGTTTATTCTAGACTCCTCGTTCAAACTTTCGAGGGATAGGTGAGGACCTTATTCTGATCCTTAGCAGCTGGATCACTAAGATCCTATGAAGAACTTGAAAGTGCATTTATTAGACAATGGGGAGAGAGGAAGGATCACCTCTACTACTTAACTGAATTCAGAGCCCTTAGAAAGAAAAACTTTGAGTCAGTTCTAGAATTCACACAGAGGTTCAATAAGTTGTATAATAAAATTCTAGTTGAGGTCAAACCTTCACAACCTGCAGCAAAAGTGACTTTTGCAGGCACTTTTGATCCCGACTTCGCCTTATTATTGAGAGAAAGGAGATCAATAGATCTCACGAAAATGCAGGATGATGCGCTTGATATTGAATCAAACATGATGGAATCAGGGAAACTTAAAGCGAAGACTGAAACTGGAAACAAATAAAATAAAAATTTAAAGAGAAAGGTGGATCTTCAGGATCAGGAAAGTCCTCGGGAGATAGAATAGAAGAAATGTCTAGGGTCATTCGAGAACTTTCAAATAAGATCTTGAAAATGGAACTAGAGAAATCGAAAAGAGATAATTTCCCTAGAAAAGATTTTCGAAGAATCTTGAACCTCAGGGACCACATAAAATAATTAAAAATGAAGATCAAAAAATTCCAACACCCTTTAAAAGTGAAAAATACATCGGAGAGGAAGATTTAGGAGATTTTGAAGAAATCGATGAAGATATTAGTAACCTTGGCGATGGTAATAAATCCCCTTATTTATCAAGACAGGATTACGCAACATCTTTAAGTAAAGAAAGTACATTGGAAGAACATGTTAGCAATAATATGACTGATGATTTCACATATCAAAATATTGCAGATGATATTGTTGTTGAACTACAGGGAAAATATAATTTGAGACCAAGAAATAAAAATCTCCCAAATGTTCCGACAAAAAAGAGTTTGCCAAGAAGCGAAATTGATGAGGTAACTGCAAAAGTTGTAGATCAATAGTCTGCAAAAAGAAACGCAACCGATACGCAACCTGTACAGTCAGAACTAGTAGGAACACTCCCTGTAAAGACACAAGCTCCTATAAATGAAAACAAGGTCACATCTCAACGAAAAATCGAAAAGAAAGGTATGGAAGCCCTAAACATCAAAATTGACAAGGCTATAGGAAACTTCAATTTGGAAAACGAAATAAATAAAATCAAAATTCCTATTCCCCTTGTTGAGTTAGCTAAAAATCCCATATATAGAAAACAAATCGCCAAAATGATTAATTTTTCCGAAGATGAAAGCCAGGCCGACGTTATCAACTTAGAGGATGATAAACCTAATATAGTCTTTGGTCCACACTTCGAAGGTGCAAGATACACCGTGCCTCCTTTTTATATTACGTTAACCCTGTTTGACCACCTTCTCCATAACTGTATGTTGGATTTCGGAGCTTCTGACAATGTTATGCCAAAGGAAATTATGGAAAAACTTGGTCTTGAAATCACAAGACCCTATGGTGATTTATATTCTTTCGATTCGAGGAAAGTAAAATGCATAGGTATGATTAAAGACCTAGTGGTAGGTTTGGCTCAAATACCTGCTAAAAGTATTCTTATGGATGTATTAGTCGCTGAAATTCCCCCAAAGTATGGTATGCTATTATCTAGATCATGGGGCTCCAAGCTTGGAGGATCTCTCCAACGAGATATGACTTATGCTACAATTCCAGTTTTCGGAGGCCAATACACTCATCTTTACAGAGAGACTAGGTTAGCATTTACTGTAGGTGACCCAAACAACCCCAACAATCATCCAGTTTATATTGTCGACCAAGATTTAGGAAATTGTATATTATCTATAGATGGTGATTTTGAAGTAGATGTAGATGATAAATGTATAGAAGAAAAAAATGAAAAAAAATAAATAGAGAAAAATGTATATAGCAATGGTGTATTGAAAATGTGTTTTGACGGTGCTTCATCCTTCCTTGGAGCCGGGGCAGGAACACTTCTTGTAGCTCCTTATGACCAATTTGTTATTCCTTTTTCATATAGGCTTCAGTGGAATTTGGATTGTACAAACAATATATGTGAGTATGAAGCTTTAGTGCTTGGACTAGAAGCTGCTAGAAGGATGAAAATTAAGAAACTCGAAGTCTTTGGTGACGCAGAGTTAATTATAAAATAGGTGAATCGGTAGTTTTAGGCTAAGCATCCTAGATTACGGTCATATAGGAATTGTGTCTGGGATTTAATCGAAAACTTCTTCACATATGTGAATTTTCATTTCGTCCCAAGATCCGAGAATCAACAGGCTGATGCTTTAGCCAAAGCTGCATCTACTTTCACACCCTCGACTGCTTTTAAATTAAAATATCATATACAAATGAGACACCATCCTTCAATACCAAATAAAATACAACATTGGTAGGTTTTTGAAGATGATGAGCAACTTTGAAAGTTTCTAGAATCTTTATATGAATTTGCAGAAATAAATACCGATCAAGAAAATCAAAATGATCCTATTTGGAGCATGCAAGAAGGGGAGGATTCTAAAGAATTTCACGATAAAATTGCAAATCACAGAATGCTTGTTCTAAAAAATAACCAAATTCCCAAGGTTCTAATCCATTTGGAAAGACTTTTTAATCAAGATGATATCCCTTCAAAAACTACTTTACAACCCCAACTAGAGGAGGTTGAAGATTGTAATATAGGAACTGAAGAAAATGCCCGAATGGTTAAACTATCCAAATATTTATCAACAGCAACAAAATAAAAATACATAGAGTTGTTAATAAAATATAAAGATGTTTTCGCATGGTCGTACGAAGAACTGAAAACATATGACACTTCTGTGATCGAACATAAAATACTTCTCAAACCAGGTGTCAAACCTTTTAAACAAAAACTTAGACAATTTAACCCTATTTTATTACATGTTATCGAACGAGAAGTCAAAAAACTTCTTGACGCTCAGATAATTGTACTCCTAAGATATTCTGATTGGGTAGCTAATCTGGTCCTAGTTAGAAATAAAAATGGGGAAATTAGATTATGTGTTGATTTCAAGAATCTTAATAAATCTTCTCTCAAAGATAATTATCCTCTAGTTAAAATGGACCATGTTCTTGAAAAAGTAGTAGGGGCTAATAGAATGTCAATGATTGATGGATTTTTAGGTTATAATCAGATTACTGTCAATGATCTTGATAAATAAAAAACTGCATTTACCACTCCTTGGGGCACGTTTATGTACGATAAAATGTCGTTTGGACTAATGAATGCAGGTGCTACTTTTCAACGCACAATGGATATTGATTTCATTCGTGAACGAGACAAGTTTGTAGTCATCTATTTGGATGATCTTATTATTTTTTCTAAATCAGATGAAGACCATATGATTCATCTCAAACAAACATTTGAAAAATGCCACAGGTTTGGTCTATCCTTAAATCCTAAAAAGTCTCATTTTGCTATGCAAGAAGGAAAGTTGTTGGGTCATATTGTATCACGAAATGGAATCAGGATTGACCCTAAAAGAGTAGAGGCTATAGATACAACATCTAATCCTAGAAATGTGAAAGAAATTCAATCATTTTTAGGAAAAATAATTTTTTTGAGAAGATTTATTCCTAACTTCGTTGAAATTGTGAAATTGATTACAGATATGCTCAGAAAAAATAGTGAAGTAAAATGGATAGCAGAAGCTAAAGCATACTTTTCCCATATTAAGAAGGTTATAAGTGAGGCACCAGTATTAGCGAGCCCGAATTATCTCAAAGATTTTCTTATTTTTTCATTTTCCTCTGAACACACGCTTGCTGTTGTACTCCTTCAGAAGAACGAAGAAGGTTTCGAGCAACCGATAGCCTTCTTTAGAAAAAGTCTCCGAGATGTTGAACTCAAATATAATATAATGGAAAAGAAAGCGTATGCTATGGTAAAAGTATTGAAATATTTCAGAACTTATTTTTTACATTCTAAAGTGATTGCATATGTACCCACTAGCTCTGTAAAAGATATTATGGTTCAAGCAGACAGTGATGGTAAAAGAGGAAGATGGATTGCCAAAATTCAAGAGTTCGACTTGGAGGTTAAACCGACCAAATTGGTAAAGGGACAAGGTTTAGATAAACTTTTAGTTGAATCCAATTTCAGGTCTCTTGGGATAAACAGTTCTCAGGAGGAAGAAGAATGGGTAGACGTGAACGAGCTTGAGGACCAAATAGTCGAAAACAGGATCGAGGAAAAATTCGTGTCTTCGAATTGGTACAAGGACATAGTAACATACTTATTGACATTGAAATGTCCAACTAACTTGTCTCCATCCAAATATAGAACACTAAATCTACATGCAGTGAAATACTGTATTTCTGAAAAACGATTATATTGGAAAGACCCGCTTGGCTTCCTCTTGGTCTGTCTCGTCGAATAAAAAACTGAAGAAATTATAGGTCAATTTCATGAAGGAGTCTGTGGAGGAAACCACGCTTGGAGGGCTACGACATATAAAATCCTGAGGGCTAGTTATTACTGGCCTAAACTTTTCCCATATGTCAATGCTAAGGTACGAGCTTGTAGCCCTTGCCAATTCTTTGTAGGAAAACATAAACTACCAGCGATGCCATTGGTCCCAGTCAAGACAGAAGCTCCTTTTCAGCAATGGGGACTAGACTTCATAGGTGAGATTAATCCTCATTCAAGTGATCAACACAGATGGATCCTGACTGCTACAAACTATTTCACCAAATGGGTAAAATCTATCCCAACAAGGAAGGCTACTGATTCAATAGTTATACACTTCTTAGAAGAAAATATCTTGTCTAGGTTCAACTGTCCTAGGAAGATAGTCACAGACAATGCGCAGGATTTTAAGTCTATGGCAATGGTTAGCTTTTGCCAGAAATATAATATTGTGTTGGGTCATTCCACAACATACTACACCCAGGGAAATGGTCTGGCAGAATCTTCAAACAAGAGCTTGATCAGTATAATCAAGAAAGTGTTAAACAAAAATAAAAAGTCTTGGCATTTGCATTTAAAATATGCTCTATGGGAAAATCGAATAGGCACAAAAATTATATCGATACTTATCCCTTTCAAATGGTATATGGAACAGATGTAGTGTTGCCCATAAACTTAGCACTTCCTGTGATGAAACTATGGCAAGATGAGAAGGAAGAACCAAATCCTCTCACAAGAAGGATAAATCAGCTGATTGAAGTTCAACAACACAGGGATGTAGTGGATGAAAATTTGCAGAAGTACTAGGATGACATGAAGGTATTATTTGATCGTAAAGCCAAGGACAAGAATTTTCTCCTCGGAGATCTGGTTTTGAGGTGGGATGCTCGAAAAGAAGATTCAGGAAAAAATGGTAAATTCGATCATATTTGGTATGGACCATTTAAGGTAGCATCCCCTAAAGGAAAAAATTCATTTCTGGTTGAAAAATTGGATGGTAAAATTTTGAATGCCCCTGTCAATGGGTGGTTTTTAAAGCATTATATGGAATAATTAATTTACAGACACTCTCATTGTATATACCATTTTGTTTTTCATTTTAGAAAACCTATTTTCATTTTGTAAATTCTGAAAAAATAAAATAAAAATTAGTTAAGTTTTTATCTAAATA